>BQNB010024072.1:0-55746 GCA_026074375.1 Tanacetum coccineum
TAAATGGCCGTTGATGACACTAAAATCACCAACAACTCTCACAGCCTCTAAGAAATTGGGAATTCCGGGTGTTCTTTTGTGGACGTACTGCTGGAAGTGGCTCTTTAATATGTTATAATGAGTATCGTAATCTTATTCAAAAAGATTTGATGCCACTCAAAGGTACAATCTTATTTTGTATTATATCATTTTTCTAAATGATAAAATTTTATAGCCATCGTACCGTGCGCTACAAGAAAATAAATTTATAATGACTAACATTTTAGTGACATGGAGAAGTGTCACTAGTCTGTTTATTTAGTGACACTTTTTAAAAAAATGTTAAAAAAAACTTAAAATGTTAGATCTAATATAAAAAGTGTGAGTAAAAGATAAATAGCGTATCCTCATAACTTTTTTATTTCTATAAATAGACTTTTACTTACATTTTCTAAGTGTAGGAAAAAGACGTGTAAATTTTAGTGACAACTTATTTACTTTTAGTGACAATTTTTCAACTTTTGCGACAACGTTTTGTGTGTCACAAAAGTCAATTTTTTTGTAGCTACGATTTGACACACTTGTGAATATGATCCGATTATTGTTAGTAGGTTAATTAAGTTTTGTATATAAGGTGAACAAGTGAGCCTAGTTAAAACACAAGTATAACAAAGGAGGAATTGCATATATACCCACTAAAACTTGAATATTTGCAAATTTTTCAAAACACAAATTTTCAATGCATGATGTACAATGCAACTTGAATATTTGCATATTTTCTCAAAACTTAAATATGCAATTGACCCTATAACAAATTATCTAAATTTTCATGTTTTTACCGATTTTAGCATGCACTTATAAGTGTAATGTAAATTTTTATGTAAAAATAAAATCAAACGGGTATGTTGTAGTGAACTTATTCCTTTTATTTGAATGTAATCAAGTAATTCGTGACATCCTTCTTGAAATTTTGAGATAAATTGAGAGGGCATCAAAAGCCTATAGAACTGGTAGCTGGTATATATGACAGTGCGTCATACAAGTTTCAAAATAAGCCAAACTGTTGGTTGAGTTGCAACAAGTGGGGGGTTGCCATGGAGATTGACAATGTGATTTGCGTGTATTATAGTATTATATTATATATAATATAAGTAAATCGGCGAATTACTCTTAAGAAAGAGTAATAAGCTAATCACAAATAAAATATATTTTCGGAAAGTATTAATGAGAAAATTACCTTTAGAAGAGGATAAAATTCAAATCGTTCCCGAATCATTTTCCCAACGAAGCGTGAATATTGAAAATCTTGTTTCGGTTCGTGATCGGGTGCTTGAATAATCAAAATTTTGAATTTTGGATTCTAAATCTAATAACTCAAAGAGAAAGCACATAAAGGCACGCTAATCTAGGAATAAATGCAATTTAAATTCTAACGACATTTAAAACAATTAAACTAATATTAACTAACTAATTGACTAAAAATGACAAAATAAAACTCTAAAAACTCAAAATGCAAAGTTTTTAAAGTAAAATGTATAAACTAATTTTTAATAACAGAAAATATTTTTGTAAATTTTTAAACTAATTAAAACTATTTTTATATCTAATCGAGACTAAAAATTAAAATTAAAATACTAAACTTAATCCTAAAAATTTGAGAAAATTTATAAAAATACTAGATACTAATTTTGAGGTTTACAAAGAAAAACGGATTAATAAGCTAAAAACAGATTAAACAAAGATGACAGTTTAGCTAGTTTAAGGCTTGTTTGCTTTTAGTTAAAACTGTTGGATTATATAAGCACTAATAAGACCCAAAAAGCTAACAAAAGGCCAATAAGCTAAAACAAACCTTACCCTAGACCTAATAAGCTCTAAAGACTATAAATGAGCAAAACATGTAAGCTGAACAACAACTAAAAGCATTGAGACAGTTTGACTCAAATAGGGATTTAAAGGAATTTAACCAAAGTTTAAGCTAAGATTTAGGACTGTTAAGCACTAATAATAAGCTGAAAAAATGAAAACAGATTTAGGAAATATTACAATAAGCTAGGTTCAATCAAAATTAACAAAAGATAAACTAGAATCTAGACTCAAATGATCTGCATTATCTGATTTTAAAGACTAAACCACACACTAGCTATACTTGACTGTTTCTATCTAAATTACACAAAAGGATTTTCCAAAACAATTGACTCAAAACATATGGATATTGAAACTAATGAAACTAGTTTTGAACACAATAACCACACCTCAAATACATTTTTAAGAAAATTAACAAATAAGCTGTTTGAACAGCCTTTGAACCTGCAGCCTTGAATTTTTGATACAAAACACTTCAAAACTTAACAAATCTTATTCATAGGTTATGGAAACTTATATTTAGACTGAATAAAAGTTTTTGAAAATCATTTTGATCCTAAAAACAAGCTTAACACAGTTTTACTATATGTAAACTGCTTAACCAAACACCCCTTTAAGTTTAGAAAATCTAATTTTAAGCAAAACATACCTTAATAACCCTCAATTTATCAAAACAGATTAAGATCTAAAGCTAATAAAGACAAATAAGCAAAAACTTAGGAAAAATAAGCACTAGATAGTAAGATAAGCTAATAAACAGATTTGACTTCTAATTAAGCAATTTTAACTATAAATGGTCAGATCATTTAAAAAACTCAAATAAAACTACTTCTAACTAAACATATTAAGCCACTATTAAGCAGAATAAGCATATAAGCAACATATATAAGCACTGAATAAGCTAGAAATAGAAATAAGAACTTACCTAGTCCTTTGCTTTAAACAAGGACTTATTAATGCTTTAAAGAGCTTAATCTACAAGCTCCAACTGATTTTCATAAGCTGGTAAAGTCCTATAAGCCCATCGATTTTTGGCTTATCTTCCACATTTAAGCTTAAATTAACTTTTGAGAGGAAATTAAGGTGAACGACTTATTCAGTTAAGCTATAAGGAAGCTTAACTGAATAAGTGATAGCTTATAAAGAAACTAGAGCTTATTGCTTATTAAGTGATTTCCAAACACATCTTAGACGTAATTGCATAAAAGTAAAAAATGTAAATTCAATACAAAATTGGAAGGTAAACTGAAATTTTATTAATAATAAAACGTTTACAAGCTTTTAAAAAGAAAATGCAAAAAGGAAAATACAATAAGCTGGAAATTTAAGCTAAACTACACTACTCCTACACTAGATATATTTTGTGTGAATTATTGCCTCTATTTATAGCAGCTGAGAGAAGCTTCTAGGCCTTGGAGCGTCCATCATGACCCTTGAATTGTAACAAACTCCCATCCATCGTTTTGCACCCATGGATCATCCTCCACGTCTCATTAGCCAATAAGACACCTTGGGATTGCCAAGGTGTCAGTGTATGATGTATCACGCAGCCACGTAGGCCTTCTAGAAGAGAGGAGGCGTGTGATGAGTGAGTTTTATTCGTATTACTCGTTGCAGTTGTAAAAACGAAGATGATGGATGAATAGTAATTTTTGAGCGCATTATTACTTGGATAAGGGTCTTGGGCTTGGACCAATTTGGACTTTATATAAATTGGATTTTAGGCTTATATACACTTTTTCATGGACTTAGTAAATTGAATCCGGTCCAATAAATGGGTCCAGGTTAGCCCATAGAAATAAATGAGTCATCGGCTTCGTTTTCTCACTCTCTTTCAATCTCGTGCTCGTTTTTGTTCATTTGGCTATATTTTTGTTCTTTTGTGAATATCCGTTACCTACAAACCCAATTAACAAAACAGACAAACACGATGTATTTTCTATTTGTTTTTGGCCATTTAAGCTCGTTTTAATAAAGAAAATTGATATGTGATTAAACACATATAAAAAATCCCCCATACTACGCTATTGTCGTGTCCTCGCGCAATGATATAAATACACGCTTAAAACTAAAAATTTCAACCCCATAGACTAATTACCTCGAAAAGTAGCTAAGTGTTCATCCAAAAGGATTAAGAAATCACTAGTTTTGAAACGCCCCATTTCACCATTTCTTTTTATATATATATAATTTTTTTAATTTTTCACAAGTGACAACATGTTTGACTTTCATTATTTAATTATAACTTTTAGGATCATGGAACAAGAAGCACTTATAAATAGTGTCCTTAAGGATAAATTCATCGTCCTCGATTTTTCACCCGCTCCAAACCAAGCTTAAAACAAAATCATTGTGAAATACAAGTTAAGATGCTAACACTACTCATATTTGTAATTTGTGTAAGCCTAGACTAACTTTTCACTCCCGATGGATTAATATCTATAAATGTGTATGTGCTCATATCGAATTTCGACCATCCAATCGACATTTTAAGAAAGTTGTAATCCTTCTAAATTTGATAAAAGCATAACGTTCCCCCCAAGAATTATGATTTTAAAGGCGAGATCATTCCATGTATTGACTTTCTTCTCGGCACATCCCAGCCGAGACTGGCTTAGGTGATCAGGCTTTTGACACCCCACAGAGAATAGTATCGGAACTCACGGACCTTTGGTATCAAAAACTCTTAGGCTTCCCGTTAAACTAATACTTCATTTGGAAAGACCACAACTTAAAGCGAAATAGTCTTAGTTCAAACGCATATTTAAATTTAAGAAAAAAAGATTTTCCCCATATTTATTCAATCATATACATTATACGTAACATTAATATTATTATACTTATAACCTCCACCCTTTAAACGAACTGTCACATCGGGCGCGAACCGACCATGATCCAGTTATCTTATTTCGGCTTCAGGCCTTGCCTTATATGAAGACTGTCATATCAGTATGCGAGCCGACTATGATCCAGTAATCTGACAAGATATTATTATTATTATTATTATTTATTTTTTTAACACTTTTCATTACCACGATATACAGAAAAAAAATCTTTTTTAGAAAATTTAAGTATAAATTTGAACTAAGACTAAAAATTCTAAAAATGTTGATTTTAAGCGGATTTTTAAGGGTGATAAAAAGAGCACGTATTATTAGTCCGGTTAGAAGCTTCGGGGAGGTTTCACCAGAAGGAATCTCTACGAAGGGATTTAAACTAAGAATCGCAAAAACCAAAGTAACTTTATTTATTTAACAATTATATAACGTTTATTAAGCTGGTGGGAGCAAAAAGCCACAATTAACCTCTATGAGCTCTAAAGAGATCCAACTACTCCACGCTTAGCATCTAACTTATATTTAACTCTATCATTTTTCGTTCTTCGCAAATTTAAAATCTTTAATAAAAAGATCCGCGAATGCTTAGTCTAATAAAATCAAGCTTTGCATATTTAAAGTCTATTATGGAAACTTGCAAACTCTTGGCTTTTTCAAGCTAGAATTCGCGTTTTAAACTTCTTGTATAAAAGACTAGCAAAAGTTTTAATTTATATAGGTTAAGGGGCAAGCTAGAGCGCAACATGCTCGATCAAGACAAAATTTATTCTTGTTCTCACCATCAAAAAGTCAAATATTTGTGTCAAAACACTTATTTTATTTTTGAATTTTTTTTAATTCTGGCATAAAATCACATATTTTTGGTATTTTTGGTGGCAAAACGGGGTTACATTAAAATAAAGAAAATGCAAGTAAGATCAAATCGATAGATACCCCATATACTAGAACTAAACATTATCCTAAATGTGGGATTGCCACCCCTATACTAAAATCAATTCATAGTCCTAATATAAAGGGGTCTCAACGTAAATCTAAAGCCGTTTATTAATTATGTTAATAGATAAACGTTAGTCAATAAGATCTAGGATGTCGGATTCCCATATATAAACATGCTAAGGATTGAAGCTTGAGTGAACGATGGACAAAACCACGAGCACGAGAGTCTTCATAATCCGGGGCAATCCTGAACATAAAACACAAGCCACGAAACATGAGAAACAAAGAAGCGATCCTCCTCATGTTACACTTATTAGAAAATAGAAAAAGAAGATATAAACACGGGTTGCCTCCCGAGAAGCGCTTGTTTTGTGCGAGTCTCTAGCTTGACTCTCCCCATATCATCGTGATATTAGGGACGAAACATGTGGAAGAGCAAATCTCCATCGGACTTTCATTCAAGATGTTTAGATAAACATTGAAGCACATGAAAGTTCCACTTTGATGAGATACCACCGACTCTAGAGAATAGAAACTAAAAATGGAGATGCCGAGGTCAAAGATAGTATCTTCACTCTCGGAGGAGAGAAGAAAAAGAGAATTCACATGATAGGTAAGAAAAGAAAGAAAGATTTTAATAACAAATGTGAGGGAAAGATAATGGCGGTCCTCAAAAGTAAACCTCACATTTTCCTTAATCTTTAAATCGTCAATATTAGGTTCATCATTTAAGATTTTTGGGTCATGATCTAAAAATACCACAAGATGGAGATTAGGGATAGTGTCATTAATAAGCAAACTCTCAAGATAGATTATATCTCTCTCTGAATCATGATAACCGTCCTCAATATCCGTAAAAACATCAGCATCGATCTCATTAATATCGCCTCCTGGGTTGAAACACTCATCCTCATTAGCATCGGAAAGATGTGTGACTAGCAAAGCCTCCTCATTAAGGTTAGAAACATAAGAGTCTTTGCTCTCGATGTCCTCTAACACCTCATTAAAAAGAGGATGTATGTTCATTAAATTCAAAAAGAGGGTTCGAATAAATTTTAAAATTTTCCTCCGGAACATCCTCCTCAGGAAGTGACTCGTCCTTACTAGAGGAAAAATCATCATTAGAATCGAAGAGAGGATTAGAGAAAGTCACAGAATTACCACAAAAAGGCAAATCATACTCACTGTCATTGTCGGACGTATCCTCTGACTCACTTAGGATTGGGACAAGGTCCTCAACACTAGACTTTATTACTTTATCCGATTCCTTTTCAGGAATAGTTCTAAGATTCTCATCCCCCATGATGAGAGAGTCCTCAAGCTCCACAGTCGGTAAAACTGGAAGGGGAATCATGATTGCAATAAACGGAGGAAGTTGAGAAATAATTTCATTCAAAGGAATAGTTCTCTCCTCGTCATCATAGCAAATAGAATTGAAACATCGCAAAGACTCGGGAGTATGAGTACTAAGATTATCCGCCTGCTCTTGTCACATTTCACCCAAGGATTGCATAGTTTAAATAAGTTCATTCCTTGACTCAATCATATCATTATTTATCCATTCATTATGCACATCATTCATCATCTGCTGATTAAGGTCTTCTTGAATACTCTGAGGCTGATGATCGATGGAATACTGCGGGGGTTGGTCAAAACCGGTAGAGTTAGAATTATAACAAAGATTAGGCTCATAGAAGTTCTGATTCCTCGATTGACACTGAAAATTCGCATGAGGACCCCCACAGCTTTCACAACAAAGATATTGTTGTGGAAAACTCGGTGAATTTTATGGATAATAATTATCATCAAAGTTTTGATTGTAGCACGGTTCCTGCTCATAGACAAGCGGTAACCATGGCGGACAATCAAAACCATAGTCAGAATCGCTCCCACAAAACTCATACGAGTATGACTCGAACTAGGGCTGTGGAGGATGGTTGAAAAAGTTTGCAGGATCATTGAAAGAATTCTGATGTGGATCATAAACGAATGAATTTCCAGCTCTTGAATCGCATATCAGACAAAATCTATTTCTAAGATTATTTCCACACCACATCGCTAACGTTCACCGTCGCAAAGTTAAACATCCTAAACGGACCTCCACACCCAAAGCAACCACGTTGGTTGAACGAAGACATAAGAATTAAACAAATAGGAGGTTAGAAAAGATAAGAATTAAATGATATAGAAGATAGAGAAGAATATTTTTTTGAAATTTTATATAATAAGTAGAAAATAATAAAAATATTTTTGGAACTGAGAGATTTCCACAATGGTAGCTCTTTAGCAAAACGCACAAAGAAGCGAAGGAGCGGGTAAGCGCGAAGCGTTTTAAAACCTTCTCCTTTCGGGTCGACGTTCGTTGGATCAACCCTCCTTATACCTCTCTTATAGTTTGTTAATCTAAAAGTGAGCCGATTTAACAATTGACAACACAGTTTATTTTGTTGTTTTTAATTTTTTTAGAATTTTAAATACTTTAGGAAAAGTATTTTTGGTGTTTTAATAAATCCACAAAAATAAATCGAGAAAAAATAAAATATTTTTGTATTTTTTAGTTTTATATAAAAGAAAATGAAAAATAATAAAGAAATGTAAAATATATATTCACAAAAAACGATAACTTCACGGGGAAGGGTCTTCAATGCACTAATCTTCAAACATTAACGCGATAATCGTTTCACACTTCCCTGGCAACGGCGCCAAAAATTGATTTACGTGTATTATTGTATTATATATATAATATAAGTAAATCGACGAATTACTCATAGGGAAGAGTAATAAGCTAATCACAAATAAAATATATTTCTGAAAAGTATTGATGAGAAAATTACCCTTAGGAAAGGATAAAATTCAAATCGTTCCCGAGTCGTTTTTCCAACGAAGCGTGAATATTTAAAATCTTGTTTCGGTTCGTGATCGGGTGCTTGAATAATTGAAATTTTGGATTTTGAATTCTAAATCTAATAACGCAAAGGGAAAGCACATAAAGGCACATTAATCTAGGAATAAAGGCAATTTAAATTCTAACGACATTTAAACAATTTAACTAATATTAACTAACTAATTGACTAAAATGACAAAATAAAACTCTAAAAACTCAAAATACAAATTTCTTAAATTAAAATGTATTAAACTAATTTTTAATAACAGAAAATATTTTTTTTGTAAATTTTAAACTAATTAAAACTATTTTTATAACTAATCAAGACTAAAAATTAAACTAAAAATACTAAACTTAATCCTAAAAATTCGAGAAAATTTATAAAAATACTAGATACTAATTCAGAGGTTTACAAAAAAAAATGGATTAATAAGCTATCACCAATAAGTTGGAAAAATCAATAAGCTAAATAAGCTCAAAACCAAACTAGTATAAATAATAATTGAAACCAACATATAAATAAAAAGTCCCAAGGGCAGATGGTAAAGTGTGTGTGTGTGTGTGTTGAAGGGGAGGTCACAGGTTCAAGTCCTGTGACTGATTTTTTTTAAAAACATTTTTTTTGAAAAAGCTGCAGAATAAATTAAAATAAGAAACTTTAATAAAGGATTTTTTTGCCAGAACTTATTAATAAACTAAAAACAGATTAAACAAAGGTGACAGTTTAGCTAGTTTAAGGCTTGTTTACTTTTAGTTAAAACTGTTGGATTATAGAAGCACTAATAAGACCCAAAAAGCTAATAAAAGGCCAATAAGCTGAAACAGACCCTACCCTAGACCTAATAAGCTCTAAAGACTAGAAATGAGCATAACAAGTAAGCTGAACAACAACTAAAAGCATTGAGACAGTTTGACTCAAAAAGGGATTTAAAGGAATTTAACCAAAGTTTAAGCTAAGATTTAGGACTGTTAATCACTAATAATAAGCTGAAAAAATGAAAACAGATTTAGGAAAGATTACAATAAACTAGGTTCAATCAAAATTAACAAAAGATAAACTAGAAACTAGACTCAAATGATCTGCATTATCAGATTTTAAAAACTAAACCACACACTAGCTATACTTGACTGTTTCTATCTATATTACACAAAAGGATTTTCCAAAACAAATGACTCAAAACAGATGGATATTGAAACTAATGAAACTAATTTTGAACACAATAACCACACCTCAAATACAATTTAAAGAAAATTAACAAATAAGCTGTTTGAACAGCCTTTGAACCTGCAGCCTTGAATTTTTGATACAAAACACTTCAAAACTTAACAAATCTTATTCATAGGTTATGGAAACTTATATTTAGACTGAATAAAAGTTTTTGAAAATCATTTTGATCCTAAAAACAAGCTTAACACAGTTTTACTATATGTAAACTGCTTAACCAAACACCCCTTTAAGTTTAGAAAATCTAATTGTAAGCAAAACAGACCTTCAATTTATCAAAACAGATTAAGTCTAAAGCTAATAAAGACAAATAAGCAAAAACTTAGGAAAAATAAGCACTAGATAGTAAGATAAGCTAATAAACAGATTTGACTTCTAATTAAGCAATTTTATAAACTATAAACATGTCCAATCTCATTTAAAAAAGTTCTCAAATAAAACTACATTTTTAAGCTAACAAACCATAACAAATTAACCCCTATTAAGTATAATATGCATATAAGCAACAAATATAAAGCACATAAAAAGCAAATTAATGCTACTAAAGAAATTAAGCTAAAACATAGATAAGAACTTACCTATCCTTTGCTCTAAACAAGGACTTATTAATGCTCTAAAGAGCTTAATCTACAAGCTCCAGCTTATTTTCATAAGCTGGTAAAGTCCTATAAGCCCATCCATTTTTGGCTTATCTTCCACATTTAAGCTTAAACTGACTTTTGAGAGGAAATTAAGGTGAACAGCTTATTCAGTTAAGCTATAAGGAAGCTTAACTGAATAAGTGATAGCTTATAAAGAAACTAGAGCTTATTGCTTATTAAGTGATTTCCAAACACATCTTAAACGTAATTTCATAAAAGTAAAAATGTAAATTCAACACATGAATTGGAAGGTAAACTGAAATTTTATTAATAATAAAACGTTTACAAGCTTTTAAAAGGAAAATGCAAAAAGGAAAATACAATAAGCTGGAAATTTAAGCTAAACTACACTACTCCTACACTAGATATCTTCTGTGTGAATTCTTGCCACTATTTATAGCAGCTGAGAGAAGCTTCTAGGCCTTGGAGCGTCCAATCGTGACCCTTGAATTGTAACAAACTCCCATCTATCGTTTTGCACCCTTGGATCATTCTCCACGTCTCATTAGCCAATAGGACACATTGGGATTGCCAAGGTGTCATTGTATGATGTAACACGCAGCCACGTAGGCCTTCTAGAAGAGAGGGGGCGTGTGGAGAGTGAGTTTAATTCGTATTACTCATTGCAGTTGTAAAAACAAAGAGGATGGATGAATAGTAATTTTTGAGCGCGTTATTACTTAGATCAGGGTCTTGGGCTTGATACTATTTCTTGGGCTTGGACCAATTTAGACTTGATATGAATTGGATTTTAAGCTTATATACACTTTTTCATGGACTTAGTAAATTGAAACCGGTCCAATAAATGGGTCCAGGTTAGCCCATAGAAATAAATGAGTCCTCGGCTTCGTTTTCTCACGCTCTTCCAATCTCGTGCTCGTTTTTGTCCATTTGGCTATATTTTTTTCCTTTTGTGAATATCCGTTACCTACACAACACAATTAACAAAACAGACAAATACAATGTATTTTCTATTTGTTTTTGGTCATTTAAGCTCGTTTTAATAAAGAAAATTGATATGTGATTAAACACATATCATAATGATGTTAAGAGCGATGAAGTAGCGAAGCTAGTGATTGAGTTGATGGATGGAGAAAAGGGGTTTGAGATCAGGAACAATGTTATCGAGTTGAAGAACAAGGCCAAGGAGGCATGCACAGTTCTCTCTGGTCAGTGATTAATCTAGAGAAACTCATTCATCTCCAAAATAATTTATAATCAATTGATTAAGATGCATGGATGTAATCTATAAATATCACCTAGCCCTTGAACAATGAACAATATGTTGCTTCTGTTTACACTACACCTATTTGCACTTCTCGCAACGGAGACTTTTAGCGACTACGCATGTAGTCGCTAAGGTACACTACATGACAAAAAAGCCAGTTTTGTGGCCCTGTCTTTGACCAAATCCTTTAGCAACGACATGGCGTTGCTAAAAGTTCGCTAGATGACAAAAGAAGTCCATATTAAATTGTTGCGTGTGTTGTAACTATTAGAGGATAAATATGGCCCCACCCGTTTGTTGTTGGAGTAGATATGGCCCAGATCAGGGTAAAGATAATCAATGCCTAGCTACGTACCAAGATTGGCTACCGGATATCACTTGGAATCGTGTAATCACTTTCCAAAGTAAATTATTCAACCCTAATGCCTGGGTATCATGAATATCTACTTGGGATAAGACTAAATGTGTGTTCTTGTTTGAGGCACCAATCAAGAACCCTAGCGCATCCAAGTGTTTATGTTTGTGTGTATGTTTTCACGCAGTTAATTCTGTGTTATCTCACAAGTAGTATGTGACCTCCTATTTATAGGAGAGCACTTAAAAACCTAGTTAAAGATTTATGAGAGATTATAAGAGATATAATCTCTTCCACAAATAGCTCATTATTACAGGACATATCAGTGGGTCCATGACAGAATTATCGTATAGTCATTAAGTGTGATTGCAACTTACCATAAGAAATGGTCAAAGCAGTTACAGGACATTGAATTTAACCCAGAGTGTTTTCCCTTCAGTGTCCTAAAGCATCAGCTTGCCCGCTGAGGAGCATACCCACTGATGGTTCAATACTAAAACAACATTCCTGGATAGTTAACCCTCTAAGCGTTACATTCCTATGACAGATATACTCAATGCTGTATCCTTCAAGCTTAACTCAGTGATGTTACCAAGCTGGAAACCATCAAACCTCTAAGAACATAACCAGCGATTACCACATGATGAAATACCATTCAGAGGAAGGTGACTCTTTGAACTTCATCAGCGACCTCAGTACTTCATCAGAGTCATGAATTCCCTTAACCACTATCCTAGTCAGGGTGTTCAGTGACCTCTGGGTGTATACTCCGTACCTCCATCCCCGGTAGGAACAGATCCCTACAATTGAACTAAATTTCCAACAATCCTCCCTAATTTAGTACAATTCCTTTTGCATGAAAAATAACATAAAACAAACAAGTGCATAAATGAAAATGTCCTGAGGATTGAATTTCCATCTTAGTAAATACACGTTCAAATATTCGAGAATCATGGTGTTATAAGAATTGAACCTTCAACTCATTTGAGTACCTGAAGGTAAATACCCATAAGTTTTTCAAACACTTAAACGCTCCCGACTAATATTACATAGCCACTTGTGTCCATATCCAATTCATTTAAATTTTATAGACACAAGTCTATGATCTGAGGCGTCGTAAACTCACAATTTACATAGGTAGGTTCCTCTTTATTACAGCTCTTGATAAGAACTTCTTTCAAAGAAATTAACATTGGAGAAGTTATTCATTTCTTTAATATCCTTATCAGCAGGTTCCAAGCACATCCTTGGGATGATTTGTAAAACATGTGCTTCAGTCCTCTGAATGTTCAGCTTTCTACATTGAACTCAGCTGCCAAGTTTCCTCAGCAGGGAGTGGGAGTTTTCCTAGCAATTAAGCGACTTAATGGGACTTTAATATATCCCTTCAGCACACTTTATAACCAAGTCTCTAGCCAGACCCTTCGTCAAGTGATCAACTAGGTTTTGTTGGAAGACCTCACAAACTCTATAGATACCACCCCATTCGTGATTAGCTCACGCAAATCACTGCTAATGTACCTGCCAACCTAGATGTCTGGACTTCCCACTGTACATATGGCTATAAGCTTTTGCCAATGTAGCAGCACTATCACAGTGGATAGAAATAGGTGCTATAGGTTTGACCCACAGTGGAATCTCAAGGAGCAAGTTTTTCAACCATTCAGCTTCCTTACCAGCGGTTGCCAGAGCCAAAAATTCAGACTCCATTGTAGAACCAGTGATACAAGTTTGCTTCTTGGAAGCCCAAGAAATTACACCACCACCAGCTAGGAAAACCAGGCCATTGTAGACGAATTGTCTTTAGTGTTGTATTGTTCCAGCATGCATTAGTGTACATTCCTAACACGGAAGGATATCAGAGAGTACATTAATCTTATAGTCATTTTTTTCTTCAAATACTTACAATACCCCTATATTACTTGCCAGTGCTAAGTCCAGGATTACTAGTATACCTGCTCAGTTTACCCACAGCAAATGCAATATCAGGTCTGGTACAAGTTATGGCATACATTAAGCAGCCAATCACTCTGAAATACTCAAGTTGAGATACAGCCAACCTTATTGGCATCAATCTTCTTTACAGTATCCAGAAGGTGTACTATATAAAGTGTCATTAGAGTAGTGGGCTAGTTTGGATTTCTTTCAAAACCTTCTCAATGTAATGAGATTGAGAAATTGCTATTCACTCATTACTTTCTTTGGTTTAATCTTTTTCACTACCCAGGATAACTTCCTGCTCCCCCATGTCCTTCATAGAATAACTTGATGGACAATAAATTCCTTAGTCATGTTCTACATGTACTTGGTCAGTACTTAGTCAGGGCCAAAGAGCAGCATGTCATCAACATATAAGCAAATGATGACTCCTTTACAAGATTCTTTAAATTTGTTATATACACATTTGTCAGCTTGATTAAGTAAATAACCATTAGACAACACCACTTCATTAAACTTTTGATGCCATTGCTTAGGTGCCTGTTTAAGTCCATATAGAGACTTAACCAGTTTACACACTTTATTTTCATTTCTAGGCAAGATGAAGCCTAGTGGTTGGTTCATATAAACCTCCTATTCTAGTTCTCCATTCAAGAAAGTTGTCTTCACATCCATCTCATGAATTATCAAATTGTGAATTGATGTCATTGCAATCAGCAGTCTTATGGTACTGATACGTGCCACTAGGGATAAGTGTCAAAGTAGTATATTCCTGACTTTTGTTTAAAACCCTGAATGACCAGCCTTGCCTTGAACTTTTCAACAGTTCCATCTACCTTTAGCTTTCTTTTGAAAATTCATTTGCAACCCAGAGGTCTGCAACCTGGAGGTGGATCAGTCAAGACCCAAGTGTTATTACCCATGATGGAATTCATCTCATCATTAATTGCTTATTTCTATAAAGCAACATCCTGGGACTTCATTGCTTCATCAAATTTTTTAGGGTCATCTTCAACATTAAAGCAATAGGAGTGTTAGTCAGAGACCTCGTCCATTGTTCCTTCAATTAAGTATAATTGAAATTCAAGCCCAAAGTCCTTTGGAGTCCTATGCCTTTTGCTTTTTCTAAGCTCAGGCTTAGATTGTTGAACAATCTCATCAGTGACTTTTTCAGAGACCACTGAACCACCAGAATCTTCAGTTCCTTTTACCAGGGACCTCTGACTTGGTTTAGGGACTGATGAGAACCTATGCTCATCAAAGATAGCATCCCTTGATTCAATGATTGAGTTAATAGCAACAGAATCATTAGGTTCAATAACATAGAACCTGAAAGCCTTGGAATGCTCAGCATATCCAACAAAGATGCATTCAATGCCTCTTTCACCCAAAGTTTTTAGCTTTGGATCAGGGAGTCTTACAACTGCCCTACAACCCCAAACTCTGAGATAATTCAGGTTTGGTTTCTTTTTAGTCCAGAGTTCATAAGGGGTAACCCTGTTCCTTTTATTGGGAACCCTATTTAATAAATAGCAAGCTGTTAACATAGCTTCACCCCAGAACCCTTGACTCAGACCTGAATAGGACAACATGGAATTAACCATTTCTTTCAGCACTCTATTTTTCCTTTCAGATATACCATTTTGTTGTGGAGTATAGGGGGCAGTCGTTTCATGGATAATACCAACAGACTGAAAATACAGAGTATCCATGTACTCACCTCCCCTATCAGTCCTGAATCTTTTGATCAGAGACCCTTGTTGTAATTCAACTTCAGTTTTGAATACTTTGAATTTATCTAATGCTTCATCCTTTGAATGTAATAAATAAACATAGCAAAACCTTGAAGCATCATCAATAAATGTCACAAAGTATTTCTTATTCCCTAATGAGGGAGTAGCATGTAAATCACATAGATCACTATGGATCAGCTCCAAAACTTCAGTTTCACGTTTTACATTTTGAAATGGTTTCTTAGTTATTTTGGTCAGCATGCAAGTCTTACACTTTTCAGTGTCCATGTCAAAAGCTGGGATTAACCCATCCTTAGACATATCTTGCATCCTCTTAAAGTGGACATGGCCCAGTCTAGCATGCCATAGGATTGAATCATTCAGTTTAGAGGTTGACATGAAGGCTGAACCAATATTATCAGAGACAATATTAAGCCTAAACATATGATTACTCAAATAACCAAAACCAATAAACACACTATGTTTGGATAAAATAAATTTATTTGATTCAATCACTTGTTTATAACCACAATTATTCAAAACACTACTTGAAACCAAATTCTTTCTTATATTAGGAACATGTAAAACATTCAACAAAGAAATAACTTTTCCAAAATTAAACCTAAGATCTACACAACTACGTCCATGCACAAGGGCTATTGACTCATTTCCCATGTGAAGAATAGATCCATCATTTAGCGACTCATAAGTATTGAACCAGTATCTATCTTTGCACACATGCATAGTTGCTCCAGAGTCAACCCACCATGCAACATCATCATCCTGCACAAAGAAAGCCTTAGATACATATGTAACATAATAAATCTGATGGGATTTATTAAACATATTCTAACCTTTTAGAGAGTTAGAAGAACCATCCTCAGATCTTTTTGTGCTTGATCTATTGGCTCTATTGCTAACATTACCAACTTTGTAATCCTTTTTCAAGGGTCCAGGTTTCTCACACTTTCAACAAGTAACTTTTGGTTTCTTGTTAAGATTAGCTCTAGTATCATGATGTTTATGTTTACCCTTGTTGTCATTGTACATGGAGGAGTTGTTATACTCCACCATATTGACAACTAAAGGACCAACAACATTGTTGCTCTTTGACTTGTCATTATCCTAAGCTCTAAGGGACTCCTTAATACGCAGATGACTGCCCAACTCAATCAGAGTTAATTCCTCCTTCAAATGTTTTAAGGTGTGCTTGAAATCTTTTCATGATAAAGTTCACCCCTTCAAACTTGTCAAGCTTGAAAGTTGAAGCCTTGTGGGTTTTCATAGCACAACTACACATTGACTATCATAAAATAATCTTCTTTGATTGTTGGTTATAGGTGCCCAGATGAGGGTGAAGAAAATCAATAGCCTAGCTAATTATCAAAGATGTTTACCGGATATCACTTGAAGTCGTGTAATCACTTTCCAAAGAAGATTATTCGACCCTTGCTTGTTACACAATGACCTCTTGGGGATAAAACCATAGTGTTCTTAATCTAGGCACGAGATCAAGAACCCCTTTCATTTTTAAGTGTTAGTTTTTGGTATGAAGGTCGTTTTTAACAATTTTTAAGTCTTTAAAAAACCCCCTAAATCGTGTATTTAGCCCCAAAATAGGACTATCGGTCCTTTTCAGTATTTCACATTGGAAGCATTTAAAAGGTACACCTTGACTTGGCTCATGTTGGAGAAGAAACTGACAACGACGGGACCCTACACCACATCGCGCAAGATAACTTCCAAAGCAGCTGGAGACGGCGTCACGAGATTCAACGTGACGCCGATCACACGAAGACCAAGATGGTGTCAAGCAATATCTCACGACGAGCCGAGCATACGTCCCAACCATTATCTAGAAATATTCTCTTTTATGACGGCGTCGGGCGACTAAAAACGCGACGCCGCAAAGCGATGTTCCTAGATATTACAAACCCAATTTAGGGTTTAAGTGTGTATCTTTAAATAAAAAAGGGACAACCTTAGCTCGTTTAGCATCTGTTCGAGATGATTGTAGGCCTATAAACCTATTTGTACTTCCCAAACCATGTTTTTAATCAAGAGTAAAGGTTAATTAAATCATTCAAATATGTCTAGTGTGTTGTTTGAATTCATTTTGTTCTGCTTTACTTGAACATGCGTGGTTAAGCATCTAATTATGTTTATTTATGATTGTATGAAACCTAAATGTAGATCTTAGTGTGTTGCTGCTTGTGACATATCAAGTTAGGTCGTAGAAAAACACTTTTGTCTGATCGCTGTTGATATGTCTAGGAAAACACGTGTGTGTAGTAAGAATTTACGTAACATCTTCAAGACACCTTGCCGCCTTTATATGGTTGATCACTCTTAATATATTGCCACCATGCATTTTAATATTCTCGTAAGGGCCTTATAATAGTCCCTTCATACTACCTTACTTGTGTGTTGCTTAATGGAATATTAAATAGACGCAGGGTTAGGGTAATTCGTTCATGACTGAGAAATACTTACATAGATTATCACAAGTGTGGACAAGCACTACACTAGGAGAAGCATTCTAGAGTAATACATGATTAAATAAACACAGATCTTTTATTATACGTAGCACCATAACGTAGTTTAATAATGTAGGGTTAATAGCTAAAACCATACAACCTCTTAAGATATGATTTATCTACTTTCCATAAACAGAAAAATACAAAATAACTTCTCCTCACCCCTTAGAAATCTGATAACCATGAATCAACCTTCCCAAGCCATTCCTCGAGTGAACGATAACAACCCCCTGAGTCTTGCCTATACTACTACTACAACGATTAGGTGCTCTACCTAAGGAGTTGTAAAACTTCGTGTAGAAGTCTAACGACGACCGCATCAAGTTTTTGGCGTCGCCGCCTGGGGAATAGTTAGGTTTTTATCATAGTTTAGCTTAGTTCTACTTACTTGAATCCTTTCAAGTAAGATTTAATTTCCGCATATTAGCTTTCTTGTAGTCTATCTCTTCTTTGTGTGTTTGTTCGTAATTCTCATTGACTATTCTATTCTTCATCATGGAGAACGTGAATCCACCACCTACCTATAATCGTCCTGTCCTACCAGCTGGGCTGCGCACACGAAGCAACCAAGAGCTTCATGAGCTACATGTGATTTCAGACTTCATTGACTCTCGCCTAGAAAGTATTGAATAATTTATTAACTGTTAGCCGTGTATTTATTAAAGTGATGGTCATTAAATATTCCCGAGCCTTGTATAAGTAAAACGTAGTTTACGGGAATTTTATTTAAGCTAGTAGCCCTAGTTGCGGCTCAAGCCATTTGTAACTAAGATCCGCCATACATCAATGCCCACAAAATAGTCCACTCTTGAACTAATAAGCCCTCTCCAAAGTGAGAGTGTGTTGCTCTCTTTTTGCTTTTTTCATGAACAAGTAACCTTTTTCTTATATTACTGTTCTCTCTCTAAAATCTTTTTCTTATTTTGAGTGTTGGTGAGGAAATGATATCCCTAACAATTGGTATCAAGAAAGCCAAGGTTGGGGTGTGTGATTTGGTTGGGTAATTTTTTTAAGCTTACATTTCGGTTAATTTTTTTTGTTTTTATTTCGCATAATTTTTGTCTAGCCACAACAGTCACTTTCTTTTCTAGATTTTCTATTATCTAGTGGCTAGTCGACATAGTTCAAGTTTTCATTTTTTAGTTTCGCGTTTTTTATCCATACTTGTGGTGCTCTTTTGTTGAAAGAAAAATACACAAGAACGAGTGGAAAACTTAAAGAGCCGAACGAGTGAAACAACTCAAGGACCGAACGAGTTTCATCTCTCAAGGACCGAACGAGTGAAAACGTGTACAACCGAACGAGTGAAAATTTTTGAACCGAACGAGTGGAAAAACTTAAAGAGCCGAACGAGTGAAACAACTCAAGGACCGAACGATAACGAGCGCAGATCACCGAACGAGTGCTATTTCAAAGCTCACCGAACGAGTGGATTCCAAGTTGAGCCGAACGAGTGAACTTTTTCTAGAGCCGAACGAGTTTTCTAAGTTTGGACCGAACGAGCAAAGTTAGATAAAGGACCGATCGAGTTAAGTATAAATGAGCCGAACTAGTTAAAATTTAAAAGGTGCCTAACCAGTTTCACGTATAAGTTTTTTTCGGTTTTTCGGTTTCGAGTGACGTTAAACGACGGGACTTAAGAATTATATCATCGTGTTCGTGACATCGTTTCGATCGACGTGGTATATTTACTTTTAACCGACGATAACCGTATGAGTTCATAAGATCAAAAGTTCAATCGTTTCATTTCTTATACATTTCAAACGAAGAAGAAAAAGTATTTAGGAGGGAATTTTTGCATTTATTATCAAGTTTCAAAAAGTGTCACATGCAGTCCCTCTCTTTCAAACAATAATTTCACCATTGTCCTTGTTGCATTATTAACCCTCTTTGATAAACTACAATTACACCGATAGTCCTCTTTTCGACTACATCAACCGTTAATCATTTCAAGCTAAAAATTTGTGCACCGTTCATCGTTTTAAGCTCACAAATCGTTAATGAAAGTTCAAAGTCTTCATTTCAACAACGGTTTCAACAACATCAATTCTATTTTCACGGTTTTTCTTGATCTAGTAAAATCCCGCGTACCACTCACAGGTATTCCCGATTTAGTCAAGATTGGTAAAAGCCCCGATAAATAGTTTACCACCACAACAACAAATCACTTTTTACCCACTAAAGATCCTTGATTATCATTTCACATCATTTTTAAACAATGTCGAACTCAACAAGACATTTATGCGGCCGGTTGCTGATAACCACCCTTCTATCTCAACATAGCGAACTAGTTCCATGTCCATCACGTCTCTTCGTATCTAATATAATACCAAATGGAAAGTTTAATCTACAACTCATATAAAGGTCCTTATGGTCAGAACGAATGATCCTGAACCAGTGTTGCAGACTTGAAGTACCTGTGTCCTAACGTTCATCAGGAACAAACCGATATGAACTCACAAAGCAGAAATAAACAGAGGAAGTCAATGATCAAGCTATTCAATCAGTCTTCTCGGTCTTCCCGAAGACATCTATGCTGCTATTGATAGTTGTGAAACTGCTCAAAATCTGGTACGTGTGCAACAAATGAATGAAGAAGGTTTTGATATTGGAATTCAAAAAAGAAGGCTAAGTTTTTTAATAATGGGAAAGGTTTACTTCCACTGATGGGGAATTCGATGAGTCTTAAGCTATCACCGTTTCTCAAATGGATGTATGATTTGCAAGAGAAACAAACACTTCCTGAAAAAGTGCTAGCTAATCTCAAGTTCCTAAACACTTACAACTAGTAATGAGTCGACATTATCTATTGTTCATCAAACAAGAAGGACTTGCATGATGAGCATTTACACTCAGTTGTATGGATTTCTTGAAGTACAATCAAAAGGAGTTGATGATCCAAGAGTCTGACGACTTGCAAAAACCACAGATCCGCTAGCACTCATGGCAATTGCAACAACCTTCCAACTATCCAAGGGTCACCAAGATCACTCACGGGGGGGGGGGGCCAGTACCTACATCATCTCGCGCTCGGTGCACGCTGCGACGCACGCGTCACGCAACACTATAACCCACATCCATCATTCAACAAAACTAAATGCAACAACCAATGCCAAATCCCCGAAGACATTACAGATCCCACAACCGTAATGGAACATGGCACTCCGTTCTAATGGCTAAAGGCATTCAACAAAACTACTCAACACCAACCAACAACAACCAAAGAATTTCACTCAACCGCGTATAGGCAGATGCTCAACCGGATATGAATATGGGCTAAGACAGACAGATGCAGATGGTTGGAGCCAATGGGGCGAAATCAGTTTCGACAGTATGCTAGGCAGAAATGTTGGAATCAAAACAGGTATAAAGCAGTACAGAATGTCGGAAGCAGGCTGTTCAAATCCAGTTACAGAATCAGTGTTCAGAATGTTGGAAATCAGCATGGGCTAATTGTTGTTCCAAGAAATTACTAACCAATCCAAAGTGGGGAATGGTAATGTTAGCAGCATGGGCTAGGTAATGCGACTGGGAATAAGGTAATCAGATAAGGTGTTTACAACTACAAGGATTGGGATCAGCTTGCTAGGAACGTACATCAACCAAGGAGAAGGGATGCTGCTATCTCAACTCAAGTTGTTGATTGCTCAAAAGGAAGAAGCAGAATCTACCTCCAACTGAAAGTTTTTTTAATGGCTGCTGCAGCAGATCCTGATGAAATTGATGGAAGTCAATGCAAACTGCATTTTGATGGCTAATTTGCAGCAAGCATCGACATCAGGTACTCAACTGACAAAGCTCCCGTCTATGATTCAGACGGATTCATCGAGGTACACAACAATACAACTGCTAGATAATGAGATATTTAATATGTTTACTCAAGAGGAGCAGTATACTGAGCTACTCGAACCCATTCCTGAACCACACCAAGTACAACAGAATGATAGTAATGTTATTTCTAAAATCTCTAGTGTGGAACAAGAGGGGGGAACAGTAGATCAACAATTCCTCAACATTGAGAACACGTGCTTACTTTGAATCATATATAATAATGCTCTTGAAGTAAAAAAGGTTCAACTCGGTCATCGTAAAAATGAAAAATACAAACTGATTTGACCACTGAGCTTACAATATAAGAAATCAAGAAAAGGGTTTGAAATTATCAAGAAAAATATGACAAACTTGAAGATGTGATCAAAATCGTTTTATGCAAGAACAATTCTTACTAAAAGATAAATCTCTTCATTTAAGTTCCGGTAAATAAATAACGACTTTCGAATGATGAAATTTCAATTTAAGTAAACAGCTTTCCAACGGAAAAATCAACGTTTCTTCTCTTCTTGAAGAAAAGAAAAAGTTGAAGTCCTGATGTCAAAATACCGAAGACAATGTTCGTGATAAACAAATTCAACTTGAGAATAAAAAAGGAATTAGATAATATTTGTTAACACGTCATCGATTTTCAAACGATGCACATGCTTTCACCTAAGCCAACTTGTATTTACCACACCGATCGAAAATGGCTTTGGTTATTCAAAATCCTTTTATCTCAAGCAAGCTCAGCGAAAAGAACAGAGTTGTATAATTGCAAAGGATACTTGAAAGTAGATCCTCCCTGTTGGGCATGATTCGGAAAGATACACTACAGCTTGCTCAAGAGATCGCCAAAAAAATGAAACAATTAAACAAGAAATAAAACCGCAAACTATACACAAGATTAATCATCGTTCGAGGTTTTTGTTTCTCCAACCCAAGTCACAAGAAGAGGTGTATTTTTAAATACTTCAAAACTGCCACTTGTTATCAAAATTAATTTTCAATACCTGAATGAAATTTGGGATGACACTACTCCAAGTGTTCACGAAAATTTCTAAATGAGGTAACAAAGCACCATTGTGACTCTTCAACGTGGTTGTCAAAACATAGAATGATTTAGATACACACAATTGCCGTCCATTGCTCTAACAGATATTCACAAAATTTAAAAGAAGAAATTTTCCTATCTCAACCAAGTGGATTCTAGACTTCAAAATTTTTGAAATACAATTTTTGAAAGAAACCCCACCAAATTTGTTCGAGACTTTAAAATCTCTTCAAAAGAAGCTGATGAATCTCTGCCGAAGCACAAGACATTGCAATTGAAATTGAGCGTTCTCTGAGAGCATTTCCATCAAACATTATGTCTATTGTCAAAATCATCGGTAATAGAGTCATCCAATCTCCAAACTGAGCTTGACCCGTACGATAAGAACATTGGAAAATTGTATCATTAAAATGGAGAATGAATATCTAATCTATGGAATATTGGTACAAAAAGGTGAATAATGCAAATATGACACAAACTTCAGTACGATAAAGCTATAAAGACTATGCAACAAAAAAAGCGAACGTTTTGCAAGCACATATGGATGACGCAAAAGGTAAAAGTCAGGATACTCCATTGTATCAATACCCTTGATCCATTGCCTCAGAAACTTGAAAATGAGATGTATAATTAGAGTGTTCAGTCGGAATATGAAAAGAAATTTCTTACCTTAAGACCACATACACAAACCTGTTTGAAATCTATCTCTGTGACACGTGCTCAAACGAAAACAATAATTTGACTTTTTGCAAAATAAATTAACATGATACGATCTTATGAAAAAGCTAAGTTCTAAAGACCCAGTTTATTTGATAAAGTTTTGAACAAGTGGACACCACCAAAGGTACGATACAATAACGTCTTGCAAATCAATCGTAAACCGCGAGGGAAACCGCTTTGCAACCTGTAAAAAAAACCGTGTTGTGAAGACAACCAAATGCATTTCAATCGCACAAACAACATCATCAAAAAATTGGGTTCCTCAAAAGTTATGAGACGAATGAGTTTCAAAACCATTCTGGTTAGATATTAGAAAAGTCTCAGTAGTTGTCGGAATCGGTCACCCTTGTATTTTTTCTGGTCAATATAGCTCGTATGTAAATAGGTAAATGTATGACTTTCGGTATGAACTGGTACTAATACCCGATGTATTTGTAAGAATAAAAGACTCTTCCAACTTGGGAAACAGTATGCCATTTACTCATTTGTAGCGACACACCTTAAGGTGTTTTTTCTGAATTCTCTCTCAACTAGTCGCTCTCTCTACTTTCTTTCCTAGAATCTCTTAGATTCGAGGACTTTTGTAGTGAATTCGGAACCTACAAGTGAATCAAGCAAAGGGTATATTCGTGATTGATTCGTGTGGCTAAAACTAGCGCAAATTTGTGGCTTATTTTTGTGAAAAAACCACACGGCTCAAAAAAAAATTGGTCTAATGTTATGTTTATTGTGTTTGTTAATCTTGATCTTCTCTTGTGCTACACATCAAAGAGGCTAGTTGTATTTTGAAGATCCTCAATGATATACGAGTTTATGTGTGTTTAATCTTGTTATACACACTTAATATAGTATGGTTGTAGCTTATATTCGTGGTTAGAAAGCTTAATTGGTTAATTCTGCTCAATTCGTACTTGAAGTTCTTCATGGCGGTTTGACTATGTTATTGATTTTCTTGCCGGCGAGTTGACAAAAAGGAGACAAGATCCACCTTTTTAGGAAAGTTGTCAGGCGGCGGTTTGACCTGGTCAACGGCGAGTTGAATTCATTTGAATATTTTATTGCCGGCGAGTTGACAAAACTCGCGGCGAGTTGCTTAAAAATCAAACGGCGAGTTGCCTTATTGAAGGCGGTTTGACAGGTACCAAGGCGGTTTGAATATTTTAATAGAAAAATACAAAAAGAACCCCTGGCGAGTTGCTAAACGGCGAGTTGCTAAACGGCGAGTTGCTAAACGGCGAGTTGCTAAACGGCGAGTTGCTAAACGGCGAGTTACCAAACAGCGATTTGAGTATTTTATTAGGGCAGCGAGTTGTCAAAAGAAGCAGCGGTTTGATTATTCTATTACACGGCGGTTTGCTTACACTAGCAGCGGTTTGATTTAAAAAAAAAAAACTTTTGGCGGGAAAAGTTAAGAAAAATTTAATTTTTCCTATAGCCTTTTTAGCTCATTTTTACACCAAATTTAAATTTTGGTAATAGGGTAAAAATTTTGTTAAAAAATTCAAATTATTTTTGGCGGGAAAAATTAAGAAAAAATTAATTTTTCAATAGCTTTTTTAGCTAATTTTTACACAAAATTTAAATTTTGGTAATAGGGTAAATTTTGTGTTTTGGTCAAAATTCAAATATTTTAGGGCCAAATAACAAACCGTCAACCTAAACAGGACTTAAACTGCATTAATCAAACAACAAACCTACCTTAACATCAAACGATTATTCATTCACGGTTTTCTATTGATTTTGTAAAATCCCGTTAATCTTTTATCGGTTTTAATCATAGACTTGTAAAATCCCGTGAACGTTAATTGCATTTAAAACCACAACATCAATCACATTATCTACTTAAGATCCTTAATTTTATTTCACACATCGAATTTCAATGGAATCTTCTAATTCTAATTCAAAAGAGAGAGAGCTTCAACTGACGCAACGGCTCGCAAAACAAAGGCACTCCATCTGCATGACATGGTTTGAACAACTCGAGACACATCTTCATGATCTCTATCTCCTTAATTCGCCTTATGCTGTTGATGCATTTAAACCAGCATTTCGCTCATTCTTTGGTGAAGAGCATCAGACTTTCAAATTGAAGATGTTTCATAATCTGGATCAGTTAAGGCTACAACTTGAAAGAGAGAATCTTCATGGGGTTAATGCAAAGACTTGTCTTCAAGCACTCAGAACACAGTTCAAGGAATTTCTTGCCTCAAAAGGGGTAAATGCAACGGATCTTCTGAATCAAGGTTGGCAACAAGACTTCGAAGACTTCACGCGCTGTGAACCTAGTGCGTACAGACGTGAGTTACTCGAGAACCTGGATACACTTGAAGCGGTCATTCATAGAGTTGTAAATACATATGGTGTATTACGCATGAAAGAAAATGAACTTAATGCACTAAAGGAGAATGGAAGTCAGTTGCATGATGAAATACTTCATGAGCATCAAATTAAGTCAAGTGTCAAGATGCAGTCTCAAGATATTCAGATCAATCCAGTTCAAGCAATGGATGACAGCTTGATTGTATCAAAAAGCAGTTTGATAGAGCCTGAAAACAACAATGCATTCAGCAAATCAGAGATTGAAACTCAGATGCAAAGGCAAGAGGAAAAGGTCAATATGCGTGAAGCAGTTGATGTTGGGTTGGTTGTCACAGAAAGCAGTGGGACAAAGCCCGACAAGCAGGATACAAGTAGCAGTTTATGAAGAAGAGCCATTTGCTAAGGTACAATTGACTGCTCTACATAATATCATTGCTAATGAACAACAGCATACTGAGCAATCTGAACCCAGTTATGACACACATCTGTTGGAAACTATTGATAGCAAATACCACTCCTACTTCAACAAATATGTGTCATAGGGGAGAAGAGATTGACCAGGATGCTTTGCTTAAAACTGAGCTTCTCAAATTATGACACACAATTAATCTGTTTTTGGAATTACTTATTTTTGTGTGGTTAGCCAATACCACTCCTACTTCAACTAATATGTGGTCCTCCACCCATAGGGGAAGGAGAGAGTTGACCAGGATGCTTTGCCTTTAAAAACTGAGCTTCTCAAAACGGAAAACAGATATTTATGGTTGATACAGGAAATTTACAATGAACTTTTCAAAAACGATTTTTACAAAAAATCTGGAAATTTAATCTCTCCTGCTTTTCCTCTCTCCTCCTCGTTGTTGTTGTTGTTCTTTTTTTGTAGAGAAGGAGAGGCTGTTGATTGTTTTTCCAGTTGTAAAATTCTAAGAATGTGTTGGAAAAAGTAAGATAAGTATCATAGTAAATTTCCTTTATCAACCATATCTTTGTTTGAGAAGCTCAGTTTTAAGCAAGCATCCTGGACAATTCTCTCCTCCCTTTGACACCATATTTGTTGAAGTAGGAGTGGTATTGCTATCAATAGTTTCCAACAATGTGTGTCATAACTTGGTTCAGAATGCTCAGTATGTTGTTGGTTCATTGCAAGGTATATTATGTAGAGCAGTCAATTGTACCTCAGCAAATGGCTCTTCGTCATTTACTGGTCCGATATCTGCATCCACAGCTTGTGTGGTATAATTCCCTGAACTGCTACTTGTATCCTGCTTGTCGGGCTTTGTCCCACTGCTTTCTGTGACAACCAACCCAGCATCAACTGCTTCACGCATATTGACCTTTTTCTTCTTGGCCTTTGCCTTCTGAGTTTCAATCTTCTTGATTTGCTGAATGCATTGTGGTTTTTCTGACTTCTATCAAACTGCTTTTTGATACAATCAAGCTGTCATCCATTGCTTGAACTGGATTGATCTGAATATCTTGAGACTGCATCTTGACACTTGACTTAATTTGATGCTCATGAAGTATTTCATCATGCAACTGACTTCCATTCTCCTTTAGTGCATTAAGTTCATTTTCTTTCATGCGTAATACACCATATGTATTTACAACTCTATGAATGACCGCTTCAAGTGTATCCAGGTTCTCGAGTAACTCACGTCTGTACGCACTAGATTCACAGCGCGTGAAGTATTCGAAGTCTTGTTGCCAACCTTGATTCAGAAGATCCGTTGCATTTACCCCTTTTGAGGCAAGAAATTCCTTGAACTGTGTTCTGAGTGCTTGAAGACAAGTCTTTGCATTAACCCCATGAAGATTCTCTCTTTCAAGTTGTAGCCTTAACTGATCCAGATTATGAAACATCTTCAATTTGAAAGTCTGATGTCTTCTCCAATGGAAATAGCGAAATGCTGGTTTAAATGCATCAAAAAAAAAAAAAAAAAAAAAAAAAAAAAAAAAAAAAAAAAAAAAAAAAAAAAAAAAAAAAAAAAAAAAAAAAAAAAAAAAAAAAAAAAAAAAAAAAAAAAAAAAAAAAAAATAAAAAAAAAAAAAAACTGCATTAAGGCAATAAGGAGGAGAGGGAAGATAGAGATCATAAAGATGTGTCTCGAGTTGTTCAAACCATGTCATGCAGATGGAGTGCCTTTGTTTTGCGAGCCGTTGCGTCAGTTGAAGCTCTCTCTCTTTTGAATTAGAATTAGAAGATTCCATTGAAATTCGATGTGTGAAATAAAATTAAGGATCTTAAGTAGATAATGTGATTGATGTTGTGGTTTTAAATGCAATCAAACGTTCAGGGATTTTACAGTCTATGATTAAAACGAGAAAAGAATAACGGGAATTTTACAAAATAAATAGAAAAAACGTGAATGAATAATCGTTTTGATGATAAGGTAGGTTTGGTTGTTTTGATTTAATGCAGTTTAAGTTCTGTTTAGGTTGACGGATTGTTATTTGGCCCTAAAAATATTTGAATTTTGACCAAAACACAAAATTTACCCTATTACCAAAATTTAAATTTTGTGTAAAAATTAGCTAAAAAAAGCTATTGAAAATTTCTTTTTTCTTAATTTTTTCCCGCCAAAATATTAATTTGAATTTTTTTAACGAAATTTTTACCCTATTACCAAAATTTATTTTGGTGCTAAAAATGAGCTAAAAAGGCTATAGGAAAAATTAATTTTTTCTTAACTTTTCCCGCTGCTAGTGTAAGCAAACCGCCGTGTAAGCAAACCGCCGTGTAACTCAAACCGCTGCTTCTTTTGGACAACTCGCCTGCCTAATAAAATATCAAATCGTGTTTGGTAATCGCCGTTTAAGCAATCGCCGTTTAGCAACTCGCGTTTAGCAAAATCTCGTGATTTAGCAATCGGCTTTAGCAATCGATAGGGGTTCTTTTTGTATTTTTCTATTAAAATATTCAAACCGCCTTGGTACCTGTCAAACCGCCGCTATTAAGCAACTCGCCGCGAGTTTTGTCAACTCGCCGGCAATAAAATATTCAAATGAATTCAACTCGCCGTTGACCAGGTCAAACCGCCGCCTGACAACTTTCCTAAAAAGGTGGATCTTGTCTCTTTTTTGTCAACTCGCCGGCAAAATCAATAAAATAGTCAAACCGCCATGAAGAACTTCAAGTACGAATTGAGCAGAATTAACCAATTAAGCTTTCTAACCACGAATATAAGCTACAACCATACTATATTAAGTGTGTATAACAAGATTAAACACACATAAACTCGTATATCATTGAGGATCTTCAAAACCAAGCAACTCTCCACGAAGAACATAGAAGAAATTCGAACCTTTAATCTTTGTAATCGAACTTGGAGCTTGTAGATCACATGTCATAGCAACAATATACCTTCCTTAGCATTTATAGCATGAAAAACAACACGATTAACCAACCAAATGAGCTCAACCTATGATTTTGAGCCGTGGGGTTTTAGAGCAAAAATAAGCACGAATTTTTGAGTTATTAACACACAAATAAAACAAGAAATCCACACCATGCTTGATACCAATTGTGGGTCCTAAGTCACCAAAGTGTATAGATCTAGAGAGATCTAGTGGAGAGAAAGTTAGAGAGAGATTTGTTGGAGAGAAACTAATAAAAACACACTTAAGAATGTGTGTAAAATGACTAGATGCTTGCCTCTTCCAAAGTTGGAAGAGGTTTAATTTATAGTTCTTAAAATTACACAGGGTATTAGTTACCGGTTCAATACGAAAAGTCATACGTTTTTACCTATTAACTACGAGCTATATTGACAGTAAAAATACATGGGCTGACCAGGTCTTTTTCTTATATCTAACTATTACATATGTTGTAAGTTTGCCGTGTTTGGTTTTTCGAATGACAAATTACCAATTGAATTGCAATGTAAATCGCTTGAATAATTCGGACGAAACTTCCATGTCGTCTAATCCTACTTCTTTGGTATTTTATAACAAAAGGGGAAAACGGAAAATCAACACTCATTACCTGTCATAGCATATAAATTACCATAGGCTTGGTAAATGATCAAACCTCCACCGCTAGGTGCAAGTATTATTCATTACTATCTAAGAGGTCTTTTAAAAGGTTGTGGGGTGTAGGTGTAAGATAACATATAATGGAAACGGAAACGGAAACGGATAAGATACATTTGGGTGGCCTTGGGTGAATTTAGAGTTGAAGGGTTAGCTAATTACTTACACGAATACACTTTGGTTTGGTTGCTAAGCCAAGACTCGGACGAAGATCTATAAACTCTACACAACTCTACATCAATTTCTTTCTTTTTCTTTTCTCTCTCCTTTTTTTCTCATTTTTTTTGATTAAGTAAACTAATACAACATGGGGGGTTTATAACACGTACCCCTACACTTGAGCTTTTACATGCTTGATATTTACAATCTAACTAATGACCCGTATTGAGGTATCATCTAACAAACGTATGGGGGTATTGACTTAACTTTTCTTCCCCATTCTTCTGCGAAATAAATACTACCATGAATCCCAATCATCCCAAAACAGTATTTACAAGGATAAGGACTTAGCAACCGTGTACTCAATAATTAACTTGGGTTAAACACAATAATGTACTAAAAGTGAGTACATACAAGGTAGGCTAAGGCGATTTGGGTGTAACGATTGGTGTAAGGGTGAACAATGTTCTTCATTAATAGTCTGGCTTAACCAGAAAATTACGAGAACCGTGAAAAAGGATAGGCTCGGAGGGTTGTACTAGGGGTATCCTGCACTAAAGGTGAGTGCATGGCAAGGGTGTGGGATAGTTATATGATCGGTGTGACCATCATAACAATTACAGGTTTAAAACATGGGTTAATCCTAATGCCTCTTATCAAGCAAATCATAATACTTACTATATTGTAGGAACCCGATTTACACTTTCACTTCATATTACGAACCACGAATCGAACCAAGAAAAGAGATAAAGAAAGATTGAGTTGTTTTAGAGAGAGAGAGAGAGAGAAGAGAGAGGTTAGAGAAAATGAGAAAAAGAAGATTTTTATATAATAAAACAACTTACTTTTTCTAAAGAAGAAAAAGCTTATATACCCCGTCACGTTTAAGGTACGCACGAGATATTTAACTAGGACCCGGGCTCGGGTTTTGCTTAGGATTAAACCCGAAACATATTCAATATTAGATTAAATATCGAGCCCGATTCCCGATACTTTTTTTTCCTATGTACACTTAAACTAATTAAATTGACCAAGACTACATATAATAATGGGTACGAAACTTCAGTTCGAACTCAATATTTTTTGAGGCTAACAATCTCCTCGAAGTGAGTTCATGTGACCCACTCCTTTATGAGCATCAATGAGATTGCTTTTGCGTTAAGCTCATGTGGTTCTTGGTCTTTCTCTTTGTTCTGTAGTTGTAGGTTTGTTCCTTCATGCTTTGCTGATCTTTACATTTGGGACTTTGTCCTTGTCTGTTATAAGTCTATGCCATCTTGCGATCTTGTGTCTTTGACCAACATGACTCATACTATTCTTCATCTTGAAAGCTTTATGATTCAGAGTTTGCGGATTAGTCTATGTTTTAAATCTTGAGCTTTTCTAGATAGTATGTCTTCGTTGATGAGCATATTGAATGGGGATTGAGGTTGCGTTACCACGTTTGACTGCAGGTTAGTTAGTTGTTAAACCGAGAAAATTTATTTAATAATTCAATCGACGTGTCACTCGTTAAGTGTTTTTGTAACACATCGAGAGTGTCATGGTTTTTATCAAAATCATCAACAGTTCTATTCATTTACTGGACCATAATCGTATCCAGTTGTACAAGTTTGATTCATATAGAATTCTCGCAAGTCTCCTTACCAAGAGCTTGTTTGATGCTGACTCAAGCAGGATTTCCATCTTCATTGTGAATACTTATAGTATCACTCGGATGTTCTGGCAAATATCACAAGGATATTACGTAGGACTCTTGTTAACAGCTTGTGAATTTGATGATGTTCAACAAGTGTTTGAAATGGAATGTGTCCTAACGAGATTTAGGATTGACCTTGGCTCTAGTCTCGATTTGTGGCATTTGGGTTTTAGTACTCGGAGGTGGAGCATATTGCGACCTATTCCAAATATCAACTATATCAGAGTGAGATGTTCAATAGATAACGTATGTATCTCCGTTGACAAATGAGAAGTTTCTGTTAGTGAATACCGAATGGCTACCAGGGTTGTGCATTGATCCACGGGGGCCATAATGTATTTTCAATGTCAGCAATCAACTTGTGATTATGTACAGCATATTATTGACCAGGTTCTGCCTTAAAGTTGTGTGGATGGCTTCTTTGTTTCTTCCCGTTATCCATAATTTCTTTTTCATTCTTCAACTCCTTCAATTGCTTACCGGATGTCATTTACTAAAACTCCTGTTGTGATTGTTCCAGTGTTAACTCAATCTTATTCGGCATTATTCCCATATACATTCATCTCCAATCATACCTAAGGACTGCTATTTCTAACTTTGGATTATCCTTGGGTAGATCCTCCGGTTCTGGTTGGATCATAGGATTAATTCCTAACCTAACCACCTTATGACTTCAGAATCGTCGTGAAATTAAGATGTTGTTGGGTATAAGATCGAACCATAAACTTTTCTTCTGCACATTGAGGATGGAATCGAATAGATCATATTTTAATTATTTTTTCTCCCTTTATTTTATATAATAAAACATTCGAATTTGAAAAAAATTACCTTGTATTAAAATATGTCTTGAAAAATCCGTGGGAGGAAAATTTTTATGGTACTGCCTATGATGGTTTGGAACATTTTGATAATGTTTTGAATACAATAAGAATGGTCGTGATGATGTATCCTAAGAACATTTAAAACTTTGTTTCGAAAAAAAAACTCCCCCTCAAAAGTAGGACCAATTTAAAAAATTGTTGATGTCTTTTGAAAACATGGTGAGGGTTGGAGTGTCTTGAAACACACATTTGAAAGATTTGAATTGTCATGAGAAATTCTTGAAAATTGTGTTCAAACTTTTGAAAAAAACCAAATGTTAGAGTGACTTCTCTTCTAAGTAAGGTAAGGCGACTGAAACGTACACTATCTTTTTCTTGAGCTAAAAAATATTGAATGTCTTGTAAGAACAGCTCAAGGCCGAAAACGTTATTTTCTCATTGTGAGATAAGATATAAACCTTCCTTTATGTGCAAGTCCGGGTTAATGTACTGACATTTGCACATAAGCCATCTAGAAAATTAGGAAATGACATGTTTTGAAACCTATTTGAAAATACTCTCGCTCGAACTTCTTTTACACACCCGTTGTCAATGTTAATCGACATTCTAAGCACGTAATGTTATCGATTCAAGAGTACCCGTAGAGAAGATTCTTATTTGGAAATTTTCTATTTTTCACATTTTTTGTTTTTACTTTATTTACCTGTTGTCCTCAGCTTTGTTATGTGATGGTGGAATAGTAATTCTAACTCTTGTCGTGATGTAGCTGTCTTGAAATTCTAGAGGAACAACTTTTTGGAACCACTTTTTTGAACTGACGGTTCAGTGCTGTGGTCATGTGAGTTTCGAGTTCTGAAACGGTTATGATCAGAAGTCATTGATGAAGAACGAGGCCTGAACTGGTTGAACAGACATCATCTCCATGAAGACGCTAGGCCTTGATCTGCTGCGTTTTTAAACGTCTTTTGAAATTGAGGGAACGGGGTGAAGTGTTATTTTCAGCAGACCCCCATTGTCGTTGTGTGTGCGAGGTCTGATCTGAACTGTGGTGATCAGACATCATCCATGAGACCAGGGCTTGATCTGATGGTGAGTCACGTCTTTTGAACATTGAGGAACGGGGCCTGAAGTGTTATTTTCAGCAGACACCATTTGATGATCATCAGATCAAAATTCCTTGAAGCCCTGTTTTCTGAGATATCTGTCTTTTCCGCAACCAAACTCGGAGTCCTTCCTTTATAGGATTGAACGATGTACCTGTACTTAAGAGAGTACCTGCACTAACATCAAGAGCTTGTTCGCTTTCACATTGGTTAGTGATATCTTCTTTTGAACCATTTGGGGGTTCACTGTCAACCTTTGTTATGCTAGAGGTGAATATCTTTCCGGTTGGAACCCATCTAAGAACCACGTTTTTGAAAACTCTACCCGTCGGTTTCCACCTAAGACAAGATCTAGGAGTCATTGTTTTTTCATGCACCGGTGTAGTCTTTTTGATTGAAAACCTATGTCCTTTTAGGATATGTCTTTCTGGTTTCTTTGCAACACTTATTTGCTCTACGGGTTTGTTTCGGGTCGTTGTCTTATTGGATGGAACCTTAGCACGCGAGTTGACTTCTTTCAGGAATTTTATTACACAAGCGTCATGATTGGCATTAAAGACACATTTCTGACATGTCGAGCAAACAAAATGTTTGGAGTCAGAAAAATTTCTAGGGATCCTAGAGTGTTCTTGTGTCTTTTTCTTAGCCTCCTCTAGGTAGTGATTATGAACAATGTCGTTTGAGCTATACCTAGATGAGCTAGTTGCAATCATGTAATGAGGTTTTGCAGGGGCAGATTCTCTTCTCTTAGGCAGATAATGTGTAGTGACTGGTTTTGACAAATCGTTACTCACATCAACTTGGGAGGCAAACCGTTCTTTTGAAATTTTGGGTCGTTCAGATTTAAACGCAGTCGGTTGTCTAACAACGAACTGGTTTCTATGTGGTTGTAAAACTGGTTTCCCCAAGATTGATGGTTTTGCAAACTTAGTATTCACACTATTTCCTGTTAGTTTCCTTAACTCATTTTTTAATGCTGCAATTGCAAACCCCTTTTTCTGAATCTGAGCTAGTACATCAACATTTTCATTAGACTTTTTGTTCAGTTGTGCCATTAAAGAGTCATTCTGGTCTTTGGTCTGAACTCGTGTCCTTTTGATAGAATCAAAAAGATCTTTGTAAGTCTGTTTCAAGTGCTCTTTTTCCTTATGTAACTGCTCATTCTCTGCAAGTAATTTAGCCACACTATGTTCCAATTCGATGTTTATTGTTTCAGTTACATCGATGTCATTTTTAACTTTGGCTTCATTACTTTTCTCATTTAAAAATTGACTATGTTGCCCTGATTTTAAAACATTGTTTTCCATTTGTAGTTCAAGATTAATACAATGTGTTTCGAGTTTTGCAAAATCTTTTTGAAACTGGGCAACAGTCTTTTTGAGACATACATTTTCAGACTCGAGTAATTGATTTGAGAGTTCAGTTGTCGTGTTATCAGTTAATTTAGCAGGCAAAGGACGTGTGTCATAACATTGATCAGCATTCTGGTCAACCTCTCCTTCATTATTGGATTCAGGTTGCTCAGTATGTTAGTATGCTGTTGTCCTGAAGCAGATACATTATCAACAGCAGTCATTTGAACCTCAGCCATTGGCTCTACAATTGTATATATGGGTCAGATTCTGCCTCATCATCAACATGTGCATCATTCCCTGATCTGCTGCTTGTATCCTGCTCTTTTGATTCTGTCCCATTGCTTTCAATGATAACTGAACTAGCATCCAATGCATCCAATGCATTACTCGTATCAGTCTTTTCCTCTGTTGTCTGGATTTGTCTTTCATTCACCCTGCTTTCATACTCCATTTTATGTTGTGCTCTTTCACCAATCGACTTCTTAACAGATTCCATGTGTTGGATCAGTATGTTACGGAATTCTGGAATATCGAGTCGAGTGTATTGTAGGAATTTGTTGCGTGTCATGTCAACATATTCATCATCCAAATAAAACCGTGACTTGATGAACATCTGAAACTGTGTCTGGAGTACTTTAAAAGCAGACATGGATCCAATCTCTTGAAATTCTTCGTTGTCAAGTTGCTTTTGTAGTTGATAAATGTACTGGAACATTGCCCGTGAAACTCCCTAATCTTGACCAAAGATGATGCAAATGCGCGTTTGAATCCTTCCTCGGTTCGACTGTCCCATTTAAGTCGTTGTTTTGAAAGATCACTATGGGTGTGAATGAAGTTGTTGAAAAGATACCATGCAACTTTCTTTTGATTTGTCTTGAATTAGTTGCATTTGTTGTATTTCCGAATCTAAACACGAAGATAAGGTATCTTTCTTTTCCATTTTATCGTGTATTGTGAAGTTGTTGGATCTTAAGTTGATATGATGTGATCGAAGTTGTGGTTGTGTAAGCAATTCACGTTCACGGGATTTTACACGTCTATGATTAAAACCGATAAATGAATTAACGGGATTTTACAAAATCAATAGAAAATCGTGAGTGATTTGATTCGGAATCAGTGGCGAAAAATTCCAAAAAAACTGAAAAGTGTCAATAAATCATAGAAAACGATGTTTTTAGGCTTCGAAAAATCCTTAACCAGCTAAAGACTAGTTACAGCGTGATCCGTCTCGTTTTTCTCTTCGATTTGAGAGGTCACGGGCCTAAAACGGACTTACGGATCAAAAGTTATGGCTGTTTTACTGAAACCCTTTTCTTCACTGAAGATTTCTCAAAAAAAAAAAAATTCGTTCGGTCCAAAAAAAAATTTGCTCGTTCGATTCCACTCGTTCGGTTCTTGAAAATTTTGCTCGTTCGATTATACTCGTTCGGTTCTTGAAAATTTTGCTCGTTCGATTATAATCGTTCGGTTCCGCTCGTTCGGTTCCGCTCGTTCGATCACAAAAAATATTTGCTGCGTTCGATCCTCAAAATTTTTGCTACGTTCGAATCCTCCCAAAATTTTGCATCGTTTCGGAATCCTTAAAGAAATTCGCGTACGTTCGGTCCAAAAATTAACAAGTTTAACTCGTTTTCGGAATGATAAAGCACTTCCTCGAAGGATGAACTCCGTTCATCCAAGATAATTTTTGCTACGTTCGGTCCTTGTTTGCGTTTTTTGGCACTCGTGATTCGTATCTACACTTTCTCACTCACTCGTTCGTTTCTAACGTGTGTTCCACTCGTTTCTTAATAGCCTTTCTCTTTGAATTGAGCCGAACCCATAACAAAAGAAACAATTTATGCCGAGTAATGAAATAACCAAACCTTCGAATCCAATAGGCTTACAACACAAAAAAAAACCACGAAATCCTCCCGAGGCGATTGATACCAATTGTTGGAACCCGATTAATACTTCACTTCATAAAATCACAACACGAATCAAAGCAAGAAACTAGAAAGGAGAAGATAAGAGATTGTTTAGAGAGAGAGAGAGAAGAGAGAGAGATATATTAGAAAAATGAAAACTATATATTTTCTGAAAAGAAAATATCTATATATATGAGATATTTCTAAAAATATCTAAATAAAAATATACCACCCTACACATTTAATGTGACGCGCGGGATATTTAACTAGGACCCGGGCTCGGGTTTTGCTTGGGATTAAACCCAAAACATATACAATATTAGATTATCTATCGAGCCCGATTTCCGATATTATCCTATTACAACATTAACTAATTAAAGACCGAAGCTCCGTCGTAGAGTGACCGAGCTTCCTTGTTCGACTCAATAAATTGAGGCTAACACTATTGAATTATATGGACTATCTAAGTAGTTATATTTTCTTATTATTGAATTTGCTCATTTTCACTTATTTGTTATTTTGCTTGAAAAAGTCTTTTTGTTATTTGTTTTGAACACGTGATTATACGAACATAAACAAGTTCATGTGAACGACCTGGTCTTGCCCTAAAAATCATACTACATATGTGGGTTATACTTTACCCGTGTGTTGGTTTAAAAATGGATGAAAATAGTTATTATATATTTAATGCTTTTACAACACATTAGTGGACTACAAACCGTATTACGATTTAACTCCACCGATATGCACAAAGATCGATGTAGAAAAAAAAACCCTAAAATCAGACACTAAAGTGCAAATTACCAAAATGCCCCCTAATGTCAAGAAAATTAAATAAAAGCAGAATAAAATTCAATCAAGGTGTTATAAATTTATAAAAGTACATATCAAGGACAAGTATGAAATTTATATAAGATTAAAAATATCATATATTATGCAAGAAAAATAATTATTATTAAATATAATGTATGTTTTGCCGAAATAATTATAAGTTAATTACTTATATTATATAATTAAATATAAAATAAAATAGGGAAATTATAAAATATTTTTAGGCAAAATTAAATCTGATGTTATCCCTTAGAAATACCCAAAAACTCAGCATTTTATGTTGTATATCTTTTATATACATTATTTTCATTTGTAAATTTCTCAAAAACCATTTCCGAAAACTCTAAATAATTTAGTGTGGTGGTCAAAACAAATTATTTATACAGCAAGGGAACGAATTATCTAGGGTTCTTGGAGTACAAGGGAGCATGAAAATTTATTGTTCATTTTGGTTTGAGCTTGATTCCGATTTATGGTGTTTTTTGAAAATTCGAAATTCCTAGGCCGAACTACCAATAATTCATAAAATCATCCATAATTATCAAGTATTTTTATAACTCATTTTACATTATATTATTAATGATATGTTTCATGAGAAAAATTACCATGCACGTTTATTTTGATTATTAAGCTTAAACATGATCTAAAGCCTAAAAAAATGCAAGCATCGTATTCGGCTCTAAATAAAATTTATACTTTCGATATTTAATTAATTTTTATGACTTGTATATATCATGTATGAACCGATATAAATTGTTTATAAAAATTATAAAAGTATTATAGATAATTATTAGTGGAATTTTCAATTCTTGCTGATTTTGAATTATGAAGGAAATGAAGAAATAAAATTGGAAACGAATTAGGGTTGGGTTTTTTATATTTTTCCCCAGGTCCAAATGAAAGCTAATGAATATGTATAAAAAATTTTTATGGAATTATTGGGGAAATTTTAATTAGGGTGTTTTGTGCATTTATTGGTTACACCGATTTGTGTTTTTAAAAGTATAAGGGGTGTTTTTGGTAATTTCTGAAACTTTTGGGTCTGGATTAAGGAATGTTAATATAATGTAATAGTTTCTGAGAAAAATAAGGGAATGGAATAAATTGTCACTGATAATTAATAGGGTTTTTTTTAAACAGATTAAATATATTTAATATATAATAATTCGAATTTGTTTTTTATAAAACAGAGTGGACTAAAAAGTGTTAATTAGAAAAGTAACAAGGTATGATCATTAATTAAGTATTAAGTATGAAAATACCATATGAATATTATAAGGGCTTGTTTTGTCAAAAAATGGATCATTAAAGATCAGTTTTAATTAAAATTTATAACTAAAAGGAACTAATTGACTAAATTATATAAGAGCCAAAGGATTTGGATTTAAATACAGAAATAGAAACCTGCTAATTATAGAAACATGCTATTTTTGGAAACTCACTATTTATAGAAACCTGCTATTTATGAAAACCTGCTATTTATAGAAATTTGCTATTTATAGAAACCTGCTATTTAAGAACCTGTTATATAATATTAAACCAGCTATTTTTAGAAAGTCATTTTGGGAATTTAATTATGGAAACTTATTAAATCATGGAACAGTTATCATTTATGGAAAGTTAATTAAGGAAAGTCCTATGTTTGGGAAACTTGATATAATAAAACTATCTCGCTATTTTTGGAAAGAACCCAATATAACAAGAAACTAATCATGAAAACATATTAATCATGAATATTTAATCGAAGGAGCGTACTAAACAAGAATTCATGCCTAATTATAGAAAGTTACTAAAATAGAAAGTTACTAAAAATAAAAGTTCCAGAAATGGAAAGTAACCCTTAATCATGAACAAGTAACTTATATATGTCCCCTTTAACATGTAGATCGCAATTAACAGGAGTAGCACATCCATCTTCTTATCCATCCTTCCGTACTACTGGACATAGGTACGATATTTCCGTACTTTCAGTAAGGACATCTATCTATTCTATTCATTCCCAAACTGCAATGCCTTGCCCATTATTTTATATCTTTTGCCAATATCCTTTACATGTTTGAACTTCATGACTTATTCCTATTCCGATCTATAAATGCCATTACCAGATATTTACATGACTTACCACCTAGTCCATGTAGGTACCATGACCGTAGACACATGATGCAGCCGTGTCCACGACTCTTTCGCGGGAGAGTGATTTCACGCGGCGTCCCCTTTTCATGTTACCAGATTATATTTCATGTTTGGCCATTATATTATTCAGGTGCGTATTGGCCCATCCTAGTTTACATGTTTACACGCGTTCATGGTGATGGTTGGTGTTGTGCTCTACAATCCCCAACACATTGGGAGCTGTCCCACCACCCTATAATTATAAGAGAGGTCACCCCCACCTATTACATGTTGAGGCAGCCCCTCTATTATATGCATGTATTCATATTATTATGACATGTATGATTATATGAGCTCGTGGGCATTCCTTATTATTTATGTTTATACTATCCATGATATTTCATGACATCTTTACTTCGTATTACCATGCTTTACATGTTTATTTCCTATTCTTCATGACGCATTCTCCAGGTTTCCTCATGACACTCATGATCTTTCCGCTGCTTTATACTTATTATCCAGGATTCATACTTATTACTTACATTGTTATTATATCCGTTCACTGAGCGTTATGCTCAGCCGTATTTCTTTCTCTTTTTTTATACGGCAGGTATCTAGAGGGAGATTGGGCTTGAGAGAGTGTGTGCTTAGGAAGTGACCATTTAGCTTCCTTTCTTTTTATCGCAGACACTTTGATGTGCTATACTATCTTGGACACATGTTTCGTCCTTTAGACTTCTTTTACGTTATTCATGTTGATCTCATAATTGGGAGCCGATGTTTGATTCCGGCTTTCCACCTTGTCCTATGTTATCATTTATGACTTTATGCCTTTATTATGCTTTGATATGACACCATGATTATGACGTTTCGGCCTCCTTTCCGGAGTGGGTCGTTACAATTATGGTATCAGAGCTAAAGGTTTCGACCTGTAGGCTCTAAAACTTGACCTGTGAGGATTGGGTAGACATTAGGTTCCTTCAGAATCGACGTTTATCTTCTGTCGCGTTTTGACCTTTTAACCGTTTAATCATTAAACCCTTTTTGCAAATGTCAGATGGTGAACACTCGTACCGATGCTGAACTCGCTGCGGCCGTTCAGGCAGCCGTGGATGCCATGCTCCCACAGATTCGCGAGCAGGTTCGCGAAGAGTACCGCACTGGTGCTGTAGCTTCGGGTAGTAATCCTCCACCAGTCACTATTCATACTTGGCTTGAGCGCTTCAATAAGCAGAAACCCCGTTCGTTCGAGAAGGCAGTAGCCCCTGTTGATGCTGAGAATTGGATCTCCCATATGGAGAAGATCTTCGACGTGATGGATTGTAATGATGCTTTTAAGACCAGATTGGCTGTGTATAAGTTCGAGGGTGACGCGTTGGCTTGGTGGAAGGCCTATAAGCAGGCCAAAGGAGGAGATGCGTGGGTCCTTACTTTGACTTGGGCAGCTTTCAAAGAGCTGTTCTTTCTTCAGTTTTTCCCTCGAGCCGACAAAGAGCGCTTGAAGAGGGAGTACCATTCCATCCGCCAAAGGGCGAGTGAAAATAGTACTGAGTACATGCAGCGTTTCCTCCGCCTAGGCTGGTTTTTCTTTGGACAGGCTTGTGGTATGCAGCAAGCGCAATGCGAAGAACTTTCGTTGGGGTCTTCATAAGTCAATCCTCGACCATGTCATGTGTATACAGTTTATAGACGTTGCTCAGGTTGCGGATGCTGCACGCAACTGAAGGATCCATCATGACGGGATGACTATGATAGGTCCGAAAGTTCAGACAAGAGGCATAAGAGTGGAGACCGATATCAGTCGGCCACTCAGGAATTGTTACAAGTCTACACGATCAGAAAAATGACCGTCAGGGATCTGACAGGCAGGGCGGTGGTGGTAACTACCGTAACAACAATCACAACAACTACTCTCGTGACAACAACAGGTCAAATCTAAATCATTATCGTCTTTATCTGTTATATGATTGAATCTAAACACGGTAATGCGTAACAGAATTCTGGTACTGGAACGCGCCCAAAGGAACAGAGGTCAGCAATCCTACCGATGCAACCAAAGTCGGGTAAAATCATTTGAAAATAACAAGTTCTATTCTCTATATGCTCTCAACGTTCATTGTCTCACGACTCTATCATTGAATTCAGTGTTCCCAGCAGTCCAGGGTACCTATTGATGGTTATACTCACCCTGTTTAGCAAACAATGTGGACGTAGACACCCAGGAAGGAGAGTGTCTTCGTGCTGTGGTACTTGCTTCAAATTGGCCAGGCTGGTCATCTTCAGCAGGGACTGCAAGGAAGACACTGGTGCTAGTTCGTCTGGTCATGCTGACAAGAAGCCAGAACGATCAGGGTGTCTTTGCATTACTCAGGATCAGGCCGCCAATACTTCATGGTACCATCAATGGGGGCATTATTTATATTCGGACGCTGCCAGTGTTTGTTTTATTTGATACTGGTGTGCGACACATTATGTTGATTTCTACCAAGTTTGCTTCATGTCTTTACTATGGCACCTATTTATTACTTGTCCATGTATTATGTATATTCCGCGCCTTATTGAAAGACTCTGCTGTTATTACCATGTATCTAGAGATTGCCTCTACAGTTTGATGATAAGATTCGTTCAGTTAATGCACTTCCTTGGTATATGTTGTGACTTTGACATAAATTTGGGTATAGATGGTTAGCAGCAACCGTGCTACGATTGACTGTCTCTTCCCGTTTGTGATTATTCGGCGATATTCATGTCTGAATTTATTTATCATGGTTCCTTACCGGGAAAATCCTATGAAGATCATTTCCGCTCTTAAGAGCACGTAACCTTACTATCGCCAAGGTGTGATCGGGTTTTTGCTACATTCATGACACGAATATTGACGTTTCTTCTATCATGATCAGCGCTTGTTTCCAAATTTCAGGAGTATTTCCGGATGAACTTCTAGCATACACTTCTATTCGCGATGTTGAGTTTTAACATGGCTTTATTCGGGTGAGCCACTTCAACGCTCCCTTATGCATTGCATCGATTGAGATAAAAGAGTTGAAGGATCAGTTACGCATGAACTTGTTGGAGGAGGTTTTATTACGCGCCGAGTTGTATCGCCATGGGGACTTGCACGGTTTCTGTTTGTCAAGAAGAAGGACAGGTATCCATGCGATTATGTATCGACTACGTGATTTGAACAAGATCAACATTCGTAATCGTTTCCCCTTCCACGTAATCGATGATTTATTTGATCGTCTTCAGGGCGCTAAACATTTTTCCAAGATTGATTACGATCTGGTTACATCAGATTGCGAGTGAAAGAGAGGACATTTCCAAGACTGCTTTTTCGCAATCCGTTATGGTCATATGAATTCTGGTTATGCTTTTGGTTCACGAATGCTCAGCTGTGGTTTATGGACTTGTATGAACCAAGTTTTTCATGATTCTTGGACCAAGTTCGTCTTCGGTGTTATTGATGATGATTCTGGTCTTTCTCTAAGTCTAAAGAAGAACACGAGGGAGCAATCTCCGCATGTTTTCAGATTTTTACGACAGGAGAAATTATATGCCAAGTTTTCCCAAGTGCGAACTTTTGTTTGAGTACGTGGCATTTCTAGGTCACATTGTTTCAGCAGGAGGACATTACTTACTATGGATCCGGCGGAGATTGAGGCTATCACCAAATGGCAAAGACGACGTTCTGTGACCCCCGAAAGTACGAGTTTTTAGGATTAAGAGGTTATTACCGCCAGTTCGAAGCGGGTTTAGTTTCTCAGATTAGCCTTCCTTAACAAGTTATGCGAAAAGGTGAGACGGTTTGTATGGATGAAGAGGAGAAAAGAGCTTTGAAGCGCTTAAGCACGCGTTTGGTTTCCGCGCTTTATTTTACTCTTCATCTTGGTTAGGTTGGATTCAGGAATTACAGTGAATGCTTCTAAGAAGGGTCTTGGAGTGTTTTTTTTTGGTTTTTTTTATCATGCAGCATGGGAAAGTGATTGCCTAAGCCTACGACATCTAAAGCCCTATGAGGGGAATATCCTACTCATGATCTGGATGTTAGCAGCGTTAGTCTTCGCTCTCAGAACTTTGGAGACACTACCTTATTGGCGAGTCGTGGTGTTGTGATATTTTTTACGATCATAAAGAGCCTTAATTGATTTTCACTCAGCGAGAATTAAATATAAGACAGGGCGTTGGTTGGAGTTATTGAAGGATTATGCACACATTCAGTACCTACCGGGTAAAGCAAATGTGTGTGGCTGATGATTTGAGTAGGAAGTCGGGTATCGTTAGCTCGTGTATCAAAGTGGAAGAAGAGATTATAGTGACTTGAGCAGTTGGGATATCGAATTATGTGTTCGTGGAAGAGTGGTTTCGGGGTAGTCTGAGGGTTGAGCCTAACCTAATTTTACAGATCAAGACAGCTCAGAAGTGATGACGGAGAAATCTGGGCAATTATTCAGAATATTGATCAGCAGACCGAGTTTCGCCGTTGGACTGACGATGGCATTTCTATGGCAGTGGTACTAAAAGTATGGTTACCAGAGGATCTACACTTCGAGAGCATGATGACTGGAGGACAGAGATCTCCATTTTCAATCCATCCAGGTTCGACGAAGATGTACTCACGATTCAAGCAACACTTTTGGTGGTAAGATGGTATGAAACGCTGATGTGGTACGTTTGTGTCCAAAAGGATGATTTATAGATCAGCAGTGTATAACAATGTCAGCAGTTAAGATTGAAACACCAACGTGCAAGGGGTTATTGCACCATTAGAGATTCGTTTGATGAAAGTGGGACGAAATATCCAAGGATTTTGTTACCGGGGTACCACGGACTCAGAGGAAGCCGATGCTATCTGGGGCGTTGTTGTAAATCGCTTGACTAAAATCGGCACATTTTCATCTTATCCGTAAGGATTACCCCTGTTAGTAAATTAGCAGAAATGTTCCAACAAGAATTGTTCGATTACACAGGTACTCCATCACGATCGTGTGCGATAGAGATTACGTTTAACGTTCGTTTCTGGAAAGGTTTACAGAAAGTTGGGGAACCAGCTTCAAGGTTAGTACAACTTTTCATCTGAGACCGACGGACAGACGGAGCGTACGATGCAAACATTAGAAGGATATGTTACGTTCATTGTGCTTTAGAAATGGGCCGGAATTGGGATGACTTTATTATATGTCAAGTGGAGTTTGCCTTACAATAACATGTTGGCATGCGGCGCATTAAATGCGCTCCTTTTCGAGATGTTGAATTGGTAGGAAATGTCCGTCGTGCTTCCTATTTGTTTTAGGATCAGGTTGGAGAACTTATTCTTGAGGGGTTCCGGAGATGATTGAAGGTGACTAATGACAGGTCGCGTCGCCAGGGAAAGCTTAGGAAGCTCAGATGTCAGAGAGTTTCGCCGACAGGCATCGCAGAGCGTTTAGAGTTCCACCGTATGTGAGCATGTTTTCATGAAAGTATCACCTACACTGGAGCAGGCGTTTTGGTATCAAGGGAAGTTAGTCACGTTTCATAGGACCGTTTGAGATTCTTGATGCGTTGGTGGTTTCCTATCGTTGGCGCTTACTCCTCAGCTATCTCATGGTTCACAATGTGTTTCATGTTTCCATTACTCAGAGGTTGGGTAACAAGTATCATCCTCTCTCACGTTTCTCTTAACCATTTTCGATCAGATCCTGTGAGGATTTATCTTACGGAAGAGCTGAGTTATTCTAGGACCATCAGGGACTGAGTCATGAGGAACAAGACGATTTCTATTTGTCAAAATCCTTGGAGGAATCATCCCGAGCGGGAAGCCATTGGGAGGGACGAGGAGTCTGTACGATCTTCTTATCTCATTTTCTTCATGTCTGTATGTTCTTTTCAGTCGTATCATGTTTCTAATTCGAGGACGGATTTTTTCTTTTAGGGGGGGAGAGTTGTAAAACCTAAAAATCTCCATACGAGGTAAAAGATGGACCAAAATGCCCTAATGAAGAAAAATGTATAATAGCTTATTAAATTCATTTTACTGCTATAAATTATGAAAAATTACACAAGTAAATTATGAAATTTATGTAAGATAAAAATACATTATGTTATACAAGAAAATATAATACTTATGTTATATATTTATGTAATGCCAATTTATTACATTATTTATATAAGTATTATAATTAATAATTAAAGTAAATAACGTAAAGATAAATCGAAAATAAATTTGATAATCCATAAAATCTGATTTCTATTTTTTAAAACATCAAAAATTTCGGCCACTTATTAGAATATAGGTCTCCTATATTTATCTTATCAATTTCATTTTGCAAAACCCTAAAAACACTAAATCGGCACAAAGAAAAATCAAACGAGGAGGCATCCAAAATTTTCTCCAGCAAGGAACGATTTTTCTAGGGTTCTTGGAGATCAAGGGAAGCTAGGAAAATTTCTGGTTCATTGGGTTAAGGTGTGGTTTGATTTATGGTACTCAATTGACTCGAAAGCCTTCATAATTCTTAAATAAAATCATCAAAAATTGTCAACAGGTATTTTTTAACTCAAGTTTCATTCATGTTAATTCAGTGATGTTTCATTAGAAAAATTATTAGGCATGATTAGGGGTCGAATTTCGATTTAGATTAATCATGTTCTAAACCCCTATATTTTTAGCAAGAATGTAATCGGCATTTAAATAATTGTACCAATGATTTTATATTTTTCTCAAGCATGTATATATCATGTAAAATTCAGATTAAAATGTAAATAATTTTAGAGGAACTCGAAATAAATTATTGTGGATTTTCCAAATTCTTGCCTATTTTGAATTATGTGGAAAGAAAAGAGAAAATAAATTGGGAAATGACTTAGGGTTGGGTTATGTTATTTTCTTATGCTGTAATTAATGCCAGATGATTGGGTACGATTCTTAATAATTGGGGAAAAAATAAAATTTAGGGGTTTGTGGATTAAAGGCATGCCGAATTAGGTATTTAAAAGTAAAGGGATTGTGTTGTAATTTTAAAAACTAGTTAAGGAACTGATATATGGGCATGTTATATCATGGTATAGATTCTGGAAAAAAAAATGAGTGGAAGGTCTAAATGTCATTTGATAATTATTATGGGTTAAACATGATTAATTATATATAATATATATATAATTCGAATTGTAATTAAAACTGAGGGACTAAAAGTGTAAATTAAGAAAAGTGCAAGGTATGATCAATATTAAGTATGAAAATACCATATTTGGTTTATAGGGCTTGTTTTGCAAAAATGGATAATTAATAGATCATTGTATAATTAAATTATAACTAAAAGGGACTATATACGTAAATTATGTAAGATTAAGGATTTGGATTGTAAATACAGAAATAGAAACCTGCTATTTATAGAAACCTGCTAATTATAGAAACATGCTAATTATGGAAACTTACTATTTATAGAAACCTGCTATTTATAGAAACCTGCTATTTATAGAAACCTGCTATTTATAGAAACCTGCTATATATAGAAATCTGCTATTTATAGGAAACCCGGCTTGATTATAGAAATCTGCTTATTTTTAGAAAGTAATAATTTTTGGGAAGTTATTTGGAAACTTATTTAAATCAGGAAGTTAACATTTAAGAAAGGTGAATTAAGGAAAGTCTATTTTTAAAAAAAACTTATATAATTAGAAGTTGTATTTTTGGAAGTAAACAATATAACAAGAACAACTAATCATGAAAATACTAATCATAGAATATGCTAATCATGGAATAATGTTAATCATGGAAGTACCATCACGAATCCATGCTAATTATCGAAGTTACTAAAAATAGAAAGTTACTACAAATAGAAGGTTGCTAAAAATAGGAAGTTGCTACAAAGGAAGTAACCTTAATCATAAACAGTAATTATATATGTCCTTTTACATGAAGACGCATTTAGACGGAGTAGCTTCCATCTTCTTATCCATCTCTTTTCGTTCTGCTGGACATAGGTACGGATATTCCGTCCTTTCCAGTTAAGGGACATTCTTTCTTTCATGATTCATTCAGTAACTGCTATGCTCTCCATTTTTATGTCTTTTGCCATGATCCTTTACATGTTTGTTTCAAGATTTTCTATTGCCGAGACTTATATATAGCTATGACCATGATTTACATGACTCTCCACCTATCATGGAGGCACATGACCGTGACAAATGAGGCACCTGTGTCACGACTCTTTCTATTATTTGGCGTTGAGGTGATTTCACGCATGGGTCCTTTTCCTGTTACAGATTATATATTCATGTTTTGGCCATATCTTATATCCGGGGCGTATGGGCTTGCATCCTAGTTTACATGTTTACACGTGCATGGTGATTGGTTGGTGTGTGCTCTACATCTATCACATTAGAGCTGTGATCCTCACCCATATTATTTAAGAGGTTCACCCTCTATTACCTGTTGAGGCAGCCCCTTATTAAATTATGTTAAATTCATAGTCCAAAAATGAAAAATTGTTACTTTTTCAAATAAAACCCCCCCTTGAAAATATAACATTTCCAAATTTTATTATCAAAAAGATGTTTGTGAATGAAAAATATAAAAACTCCCCCTTGGATCATAATTCCGTATTTTGCAATGTAAAAGATTTTAATAAGAAATTTGGAATCATGAAACAAAAGTTTGTAATTCTTTTTTAATTATTATTAATTTTTTTTAAATAAAACAACAAAAAAATGTGTAAAATATTTTTGTTATTTTTGAAAATTTTCAATTTTTTCTTTTGTTTTTGAAATATTTATTTACATGATTGTGATGTATGATCTTTTCACGAAGATGACTTTGTCAGACTTTCCAACTGAGTTGGAGTCATACATCTCATACCAATGCGATGAACTAGATACTCAAAGCGTTCTTTTGGAAGCGCCTTAGTAAATAGATCCGCTAGTTGGTATTCTGTTCCGACAAAGTAAATTTCCACAGTACCCCTCTCAACGTGTTCTTTAATAAAATGATACCGGATGTCAATGTGCTTTGTCTTAGAATGTTGGACTGGATTGCACGAAATAGCAATGGCACTCTTGGAATCACAATACATCGGAATCCGATTGTATTTAAATCCATAGTCAAGCAGTTGAGTACGCATCCATATCACTTGAGCACAGCATGCAGACAATGAAACATATTCAGCTTCTGCAGTAGACATCGCAGTACAATCTTGTTTCTTTGAACTCCAACTCACGAGCTTTCCACCTAAAAATTGCACTCCTCCTGATGTGCTTTTACAATCATCTTTACAACCTGCATGGTCCGCATCTGAATATGCAATTAGTTCAAAACCAGAATCCTTCGGATACCATAGTCCCATGTTATAGGACTGTCTTAGGTACCGGAAGATCCGTTTGACCTCTTTGAGGTGTTTGACCGTAGGTCGTGCTTGATAACGTGCACATACAAAAGTAGCAAAGGCTATGTCTGGTCGACTGGCTGTTAGATACATAAGCCCTCCTATCATACGACGATAAGTCGTTTGATCAGTAGGAGTGCCTTGAAATCAGCATCCAGTCTCTTTGTTGCCATAGGTGTGCTCATGGAGACACATTCATCTAGACCATGTTTCTTTAACATACCTCTTATTTTATTATTATGATGGTACTTATGATATGCCACGGGAGATTGATGAACTGAAATTTCCAAGAAAAGAACTTTAGTTCACCCATCAACACATTTCAAAATTGTTTCATTTAAGTTTGCAAATCTTTTGATAATTGAGTTGTTGATCCAATAATAATGTCTTAAATATACTTGAACAAGTAAATGTATTCCCCGTGGACGTCTAGTAAACAAAGTTGGGTCAATTATACCCTTTATTGAACCCATGTTCAATTAGAAAAAGAAGGGGCTGTATAGAATACCATTGCATGAGGTGATTGCTCTAAGACCGTATAGAGCTTTTTTCAATATTAGACGTGATTTGGAAAATTCAGAATCTTAAACCCTTCAGGTTGGCTGACATAAACTTCTTCTTTTAAAGGACCATTGAGAAAAGCCGTTTTGACATCCATTTGAAAGATAGTGATATTCATATGAGCAGCAAAAGCAATGAACATCCGAACAGCCTCAAGACGAGCAACAGGAGCAAAATTGATTCCTTAAAATTCAATGCATTTATTCTAGCTTATAACCTTGAGCCATAAGGGAACGAAGATTTGTCCGAACAACAATATTTTTCTGCATCACACTTATTCTTCCAAAGCCATTTGAGAGCAATAACATTCTTTCCTTCTGGTCGTGGAACCAATTCCCAAACTTGAAGTCTTTCAAATTGATTCAACTCATCTTGCATGGACTCAATCCAACTATGATCGGCCATAGCTTCTTTGATGTTCTTTGGTTCAATAGTGCTAACGGTTAATGCATACATGCAAACCTCAGAATCGGTATGTAGCCGTTGACGAGTCATAACAGGTTTGGATGGGTCACCAATAACTTGGTCTAGAGGATGATCTTTTGTCCAAATGTGAGTCGAGGGTTGTACTTGATGGAAATTCTGCACATTTGATGGTTCGAGATTCGTTGTAGATGACTCAATTTCCTCATGATTCAGAGAATCATATGGAACAAACTGTGTATTACCATCAAAATCAGCAGAATCTTCTTGATTGAATTCATCAGACTCTTGTAAAGAGATTGGAGAAGTTTGTTCGTCAGATGTTGTGACAACAGGAGGAGCCTCATGTGTGTCAACAATGATTGAAGATGTAGAAGGTGAGTCTTCTTGATCGTGAGTCGGTTGTGCAGCGGAATTGATGGTAGTATCAGAAGATTTCTGCTCAAAATAATCTTCAAACATTGGACCGAACAAATTATCCAAATCCTCTTTTGAAGGAGTATTCATTAAGTCATCTGATGAATTTTGATTATTAAATCGTTGAAGTTCGGGTTCTAAACAATCGTGTTCAGAAGCTATTGCTGTAAGCTCATCAAACTTGACATGAATAGTCTCCATAATCCTTTTGGTGCGACGGTTATAGATTCGAAAACCTCTTGATGTTTCCGAATAACCAATAAAAACCCCAATGTCTGCTTTAGGTTTCATTTTCCCAAGATCATCACGGTCATTTGTCGGATAACACAATGAGCCAAACACATGAAAATACTCAACATTTAGCTTTCATCCACGTAACAGCTCATAAGGTGTTTTATTGTGTCGTGTGTTGATGATTGACCGGTTTTGAGTAAAACATGCTGTAGCAACTGCTTCAGCCCAAAGAAATTCAGGTAACCTCAAAAAAATAAGCATTGTGCGAGCAGCCTCAACTAGAGTACGATTACGTCGTTCTACTACTCCATTTTGCTGAGGTGTGCGAGCAATTGAAAATTGTTGCATAATGCCTAACTTTTCATAATGAGTATCAGTCCGAATCTTTCAAACTTTGGCTTTGTAATTTAATTGAGCTTGGGCAATGAATTTCTTAATGATCTCTAGAGTTTCATCTTTCGAACGAAGAAAATAAACCCACATGAATCTAGAAAAATCATCCACTATCACAAGAATATACTTCTTTCCATTGACTGAAGCTACTCTCATTGGACCGCACAAATCCATATAAAGTAATTCCAATTTGGAGTAATCACTTGAAATCAATTTAGGTGAATGATAAGTGTAAAATACACATATCCGTTAACACCAAAAATGACCCTAAATGACTAAAAACATACTTAGAATGGCAAAAATATACTTGTTTTCCCCACGTGACATCCCTAGACAAAAAATCATCCCTACCTCATTACAAGAATATACTTCTTTCCATTGTCGAAGTTATTACTCTCAATGGACAGCTCAAATCCATATGAAGTAATTCCAATTTGGAGTAATCACTTGGAATCAATTTAGGTGGATGAGAAGCTTTCTTGCTTTTTTCCTCTTTCACATGCCAGAACAAAGATTGATCTTTTCATATTTGAACTTGGTAAAACGTATAACCAATTCAAGTTTGGTAAGCATCGCTTTATGGTCGCCAAAATTAAGATAGTGACAGTCGTCGATGACATAACCATGACTTTGTTAAAGTTTTGCTTTGGACATTAGACAAATGGTGGAGTGAAAATGCAACATGTACTGAAATGGGATAGTATTTAAATTTGAATCGCGTCCGCCTTTGTAATTTCGTGAGCAAATTATATTTCCTTCAAATTTTCAAAAATAAATTGTATTAGAACGAAAAGCCTTCCAAATATCCATCACAAAAATTGTCCAACACGAAAGAGATTGTGTCCAAGACCTTCAAACATAATATACATGAACAAAAGTTATATTGCCTTGTATATAAATCACCATAGCCTGTCAAATAGCTGCAAAAGTTGTCATTCCAAGCGATCGGTTCCATAAAACTTTTCAACGAAGTTTCTCAATAGTGATACGATCACCTGTCATCTGCTTTCTTGAACAACCACTGTCAAACAACCCATAGAACGATCTGGACTTACCTGCCAACTCAAGAAGGAAAACACACATGGACTAACTAGAGCAATTTGACTATCCATCTCTTAACTGAAACCAGTGGTTTCATATTCGAAGGATTAGTATGAGCATGTGGCTTTGTGTTAACAGGTGTCCACATAACATTTGTTTGTGATTTAAACCATTTTTGCCATAATCTACTTGTCCGAATCTTGTTTAGCATGAATGGGCTTAATGGTTCATCACGCATGTTTCTTTTCTTTTTCTTAAACGCACTAGAAACCTTATCTCTAGCTTTTGATGCACTTGCTTCATCAATCTTAGATTTGGAAGCTACAAAAGTAGTATCTAAAGTCTTAGATTGTGTCGCTTTCTCAGAAAACTCTAGTTTCTTAGGAGCATACAAAAAGTCAGTTTCAGAAGATTTTGTATCCTAGAATTAAACAGAGAAGGTTCTAAGGAGGCATTCGAACGCACTTCAATTTATGCTTAGCTAACACATTTATCATGACAAGGTATAAGCATAATTTACATATCAAGTAATTAATAACTCACAAAAATAACGTTAACAAAGTTTTCGCTTTAGAAGCTGTTTGCAACAGCAACATCAATTACATTCTCCTTGTTTGACACAACTTTAGCAAATGTATTATCTGTTTGCTTATTTTTCCTAACATAAACTGCTTCTTTCTTTGCTTCATTCTTAGAAACATCTAAGATACTGGTCTTGACATGTGAATCTCTACTCTTTGGTCTTGTAACACTAGATGTAGCATTCATTCTTGTAGAAATGATAACCAACTTCTTAGTCTTGTTTGTGTGTGAATTTTGTTATGTGACAACTCTGTACATTCTAGGAGCTATGACATTTGTTTACTTGTTTCTTGCATGTGTCCTGTTTGTTTTTTATGTGAAGTCTGTAAAGTGATTGGTTTTGACTCAACATTGTTTTCTTTTGTTTTTAAAACAACCGTCTACTTTTGAGAAGCATTTTTATTTAAGGGTGTGACACAAAGAAAAGATTGAGAACCATGTGTCTTGTCAAACTTAGTATTCACAGACTTACCATTTTTCATTCTAGCTTTCAGCTCAGATTATGTATATAAAGATTCTGGTTTCAGCCACGAATAGCACAATATGCATAAGTTTCTCAGAGACATTGATAATTAATATCTTTCTATTGATTTTGAGTCCAGTGGATTTTTGATTGAATCGAAAAGCTTTGTATATTCATTTGGCATTATCTCGTTCTTTTATCAACGATTGTACTTTACAATCCACATGACTCGTATCATTCAAGTTTCTGTATTCTAGAAAAATTCTAAGTGAAATCAAAGAGGTTTTGAGTTGTGTTTATTCTTCGAAGAATCCCATTTCATTTATTGTTTTTCTTTTCATGTTGCAAATTTTAACTCATACAATCAACACTTTTGTTTTCACATCTTTGAACTTTTTCTCAAGAATTTTTTTCTTGCTTTCAAACCCTCTTTGAATCTCATAAAGATTTCTTTTCTGACTTGTTCAAGTTCATCATGTATGGACTTATTCAACACATTCATGGTTAACAACCACACCTATTCAATATCATGTTTGAGTCGATTGCTTCCATAAAGTGGATCTTTAACAAATCATTTTTGCCTTTTCCATTGATCATCAAGTTAAACATCATTTTTGCTCACGCATCTTTCAGTTCTTTTTATATCCCTTTGAAATAGATTTGATAAAGCCCCAAATTAATCAGTTAAGTCTTTAAGAAGTTGTTGTAACTTGCTCTCGACAAAAATCATTAAGTGTTATCTATTCCTTTGATGTATAAAAACATGCTTGCCTTTTATGTTGTGTTTTATCTACTGAACACTTTTCAAATAACTTTTATATTGAATAATTCATTTGATCAAAGGTAAACTCATTGGCATGATTTTGTTCCCAGAATCTTACAAAGGGGAATATAGAAGATGGTGAACATGTTTGTTCAACGAATGATTCTTTTTGAGGAAATCAAAAGTCATTATAAAGCGCATTTAATTGTTTGTAATCAATTGTCCAACAATTTTGTTTGTTCGCAACAGCAATTGGATCATTCATTTTTTCCTTCATTTTCTGTTGACTTTTGAAAGCATCCTCTAGAGTTTCCTCAGAATCTCTAACATTCAAAGGAATTTTCTTATTACCGTCCTAGACGCAACAATATAAACTTTGGACATTTGAAAATTTGCTTTTTTTGTCTGAGTGTAATAGGATTCAGATACCCTAAACCTGTTTTAAATTGTTGATTCATAAAAAACAGACAATGGTTTTGGGACCACCCGGAAACCATAACATTGCTTGATAAAGAAATTTACCAATTTTCAAATAACAAATCAACATTTTTTTTTTTAGTTAGCTTGAGAAATGAATTTCTTGATGATCTCTGGAGTTTCGTATTTCAAACGAAGAAAATAAACCCATGTGAATCTTGAAAAATCATCCACTATCACAAGAATATACTTCTTTCCATTGGCCGAAGCTACTCTCATTGGACCGCATAAATCCATATGAAGTAATTCCAATTTAGAGTAATCACTTGGAATCAATTTCAGTGGATGAGAAGCTTTCTTGCTTTTTCCTCTTTCACAAGCAGAACAAAGATGATCTTTTTCATATTTGAACTTTGGTAAACCGTCAACCAAGTCAAGTTTGGTAAGATCGTTTATGGTGCCAAAGTCATATTTTTTTGTTGGACCTTTTGAGCAAATCTTTGTTGTTTTGCAGCTTCATCATATGCATTTCTAGCAAGTGTTTCTAATGCATACTGATCATAAACATGTGTATCTTTTTCAACACTGCCACTATTAACATTTCCTTTGACAAAATCAAATTGAATATTGCTATTAATTTGATCATCATCAATGGTACTGTTAATAATTTTAGTATGAGTTGGATACATTTGTTCATCATTCTCATTGATGGATGAAATTTGTACCTCACTTACAAATGCAGACTCATAGCTTGGCTCATCATTAGAATTTTGATCAGCTGGTTGAATTCTGGCCATTAAGCATATGTTTGCACTAAGTTCTTCAATTTCTTCCATCCTTGAAGCATCAGCAAAGAGAAAATCATTCTGCTCATCGGTAAGAATTACTCCAACTTCATCCTGTTTCCATGAAGTATCTCGAGTCCCGAACTCTTAGCTTTGGACAATTCTTAGCATAATGTCCTTTTCCACTGCAGTTGTAGCATTGAACAGTTGAAGTATTTCCTGAAGACGAG
>BQNB010024073.1:13035-61126 GCA_026074375.1 Tanacetum coccineum
AATTCTTTGCAATAACTATACAAAATGGGTTAATAACATGGGATAAATGATGCTATAAAATAGACATTATTTAATGTCATCAGTCCATCTCCTTCCTAGTCATTCCCATGAATCTCGAGCCGTTAACTATTCCTAATGGTAGGGCGTCATCGAACTGTTTAGTTATACACATGAAACTCTTTCCATTCTTAAAGGAGTATCGTTTGACTTCAAAGGTTTCACTTTTGACAAATGATGGTTTGTAGTTTCTTTTCCCGATGCCACTTTCCCATTGCTTTTCTTCTTTGAACCCTTTATTATGCCATGGGTATGTTGTATCATGAAACTTTTCACATTTCTCCCACACATCATCCAAGGCATACCTTTTCCTTCCTACTCTTAGATCATATTCGTTTGTCAACTGTTTAATTTCATTGGCAAATTCTTCCTTGTATTCATCAAACCTTCTTGAATATGGGTCGTCCCGTGTTTTCCCAAAGTGAAATTCAACATCAAAACTATCTATTACCTATTCGTTAAGTACTTCATTCCTAATAGACTTACTGACATTTGTATGTCCCAACTTAATTTTTAACCACTCTTCGAATGAATAGTCCCTAAGTTGTGGTTTTCTAAGTTGTGGTTATGGGAAGTCAGGGAAGTAGGTCTTTATATTTGAATGTCCTTTATTAAATGCAGTATCCTCTAGTTTTGGCATGCTTTTACTCTTCTGAGAAGAGTATCATTAGGGTATTCATGGTGATACTTGCATGGGTTATCATACATTGTTGCTTTATGTGAGATACCATTATCATTAAATTTGCTATTCTATGCAACCCACTCGTAGTATCGCCTCTCACGAGTTGTATCATCTATAATCTTATTCCTATACCTTACCTTAAGGAAGTCAGCAAATATCATTCGATTTCCTCCAACACTTTGTCTTTCATTATCCCAAAAGCACATCTATTGTTCGAGCATCCCATTCTCTCCTTTTCCATAAATAGCATCGTATCCACTACAAAATCTTAAATCAGGATTACATGTAGGCCACATCCCACAATCCTTTCCACATTCATTATCATAAAATACCCGAACAAGTTTACACACATGCCATCTTGATACTATTTTTTATATGTTTGGGGTTCGTACTACATCCTTATGATTATCTTCAAGTTCCTGAATACTACCAGCTGAATCAAGGGTGTCTACACTTTTATTGTCATAAGATTGGGTGCGTTGCTTAAATAGCAAACATGAAGGGGATTCATAGGAAAATACATCATTTTCATATTCAAGGGGGTTAAAGTACTCCTTTTCATGAACAGAGCTTGCCATGTAAATCTTTTCAACAAGAATTCTAGAGTGACTTATACCTCCATCCATATCAAACTCTACTCTATCCTCTCCTATTCCTAATGAAATTTCTCTTTTGAAAACATCAATCTGAGCATGTATTGTTGCTAAAAATGGCATACCTAGAATCATTGTTTCATTAGGTTCTCCTAGCATGTCAATAATTTCAAAATCAGAAGGGAATAGGAACTTATCAATTTTTACCAGGATGTTTTATACTATTCCTAATGGGGTCTTTTTTTCATATCTGCCATCTCGACAACCATGCTAGTTTCCTTAAGGCTAGCTAGTTTTAAATGTTCAAATATTGATTTACACATTACATTAACACTAGCTCCTAAATCTGCCATAGCATATAAATTAAGATTACCAATTATGCAAGGAAGAGTAAAACTCCCTGGGTTCAATTCTTTAGGTGGTAGCTGGCATGGTAAGGCTCCTGAAGTGTCCCCTTCTTCATCTTCCGCAATAAAAGATACTCCCTGAACTACGTTAGTCCCGCGATAAGATGCTTCTTTGTAAACCACCTTGCATTCCTCCACAAGTGATTTGAGGATGTCGATTAGCGCATCCTCCTCGCTCTCCTTATCTTTCCTACACATGCGTTTTTCCATCTCTATTTTTAGCCACTCATCTAAGTCCTCTTCAGGGCCTAATTCTTCATTCACATGTCAAGGTCTAGGTGCTAAGGGTTTATCATTATCTATGTCATTACCCACTCCATGTTCACCTATTTCCGATTGGTCTTCAGATACAAAATCGGTGTCTTCTTCCAAGGATTCATATCTATCTTTGGTATGTGGTTGGATAGGTTCAAAGTAGGGGAGCAACAACGGTAAGTCATAATGGGCATTGATCTTTGAATTGTCGGAATGATACTTATCGTCCAAATTCCAACTCTCCATATGGTTAAAAGAGTTGACATTCTTACTGTCATATTTTGTTGGAAAATATAAATATGCGTTTCTCCAGGTTTGTCTTTCCATTTCTGCTTCATATTCTATGTACTCAACAATAGTCATCTCCAAGATGTTCTTTTTTATAGTTCTTCCAAATTCGGGTTCACCCATGCTCAGTGCCTGATTTCCTTTAGTCAACATTAGGTATTGCTCAATGGTAAGAGAATCGATGTCTATTTCACTCATCATATTCATGAAAATTAACAAAATTTAGTTATAAAATATAAGAAATCAAACTATAACTAAATTTAGCTCTCTGGCAGCGACGCCAAAAACTTGATGCGTAAAATTGTTTTGAATAATTAATTGCCAAGTTTTATATTTATAAAACTTGTCTACTGATACACGCACTAACGGGCAGAGAACCCAGTCGTATGTAGTGCAGTAGTTGGTAAATCTGAGGTCGTCCCAAGAGCTAAGGTTACTAGTTCTAATTTGATTTTGTCATGTTTAGAAAAATGGTTTTAAGATTGATTTAAACAAAACTAAAGAAAAGTAAAAGCAGAAAAGTAAATTGATAGAAGTATTTAAGGAGAAAAACATGCTAGCCTAACGATTTCATTACTACTGTTATGATTATGTTTTCCTATGCAATGTTCAATTACAAGTTTCAATTGTGGTTCTAATATCGGCATACCCGAATTGGCATTTGAGGTATGTCCTATACTTATTCTGCGATCCCAAATCCCCTAAGATCACATGGATAGGGCATCCAAGTTTGTAGTGGTTAATCCGTAACTATCCTAACCTATATAGATTATTAACCCTCTCTGAAAGAGTTCCTGTGCTTTTTAAGTGTTTAATGTGACAGAAGTGGTAATATGATTAATTCCTACACTAAGGATAGGTTCCAATCTATCCTAGTACCCCGTTAATCCTAGGTTCAACCGGTAAGTCTAATAACAGGACTAACAAGATCTATGCCAGCTTCTACACTACCAAAACCCAGGGATCAATGAAAGTCTATAAGGATATCCAATAAAACCATAATTAAACATGAAACACCAATCATAACAATCGTAAATACATGGCTAGGCCAGCACTAGGAGTGCTTAGCTGCTCATGGTAACAGTAAACAAGAATGAATGAAAGAAACCGTGGATTGAATCATCATTATTCTTACAATAAGTGTTTTTGAACGATTAAATACAAGAATAGATTAAGTGACTTCTCCCTTAGACTTCTGGTGAATGCTTCAGGTCTTGGAGGCTTGGTTCACCCCTTGATACTGCGTTGTGAGTGAAGGAGGTGAGTGATGCTGAATGAGCCGAGTGAGGACTCTATTTATAAGTATCGAAGGTGTTACAGCGTAATGGTTATGAATACATTACGCCGTAACAATGCTAATGTGGTTTCCCATTCTCCAGGCTTAATTGATGTTACGGTGTAACCGTATCGCCATTGTTATGCCGTAATGCTGACTCGGATACTTAATCTTTCTTCAAATTATATGTTACGGCGTAAAGGTAATGGTGAGGTTACGTCGTAACAACTGATGCTGAGTCGTTTCCTCATTAATCTTGATTACGGCGTAACTCCTGCGGGGAGGTTACGTCGTAAAAGCCGTGAATGCCGTCAATTGCTTGAATTCTACGTCCAAATCCCATGTCTCTTGCTCAAATGCTCAAACATTCCCTATAAACTTAAATATAAGCGATTAGGTAACATTTTTAGGTATTTATAACATAATCACAAGCATATTTTTAGGGAATTTGATACTAAAAAGTATTAATTATTTGATGTTATCAGAAACCCATACAAAATATCTTTTCATTTGCATTTGCTTTGTCTTTATAAAGATGTGTAATATACCAAAACATAGAAAAGTATAGTAATTTTAGTCCAAATTTTAAAAAAATTATGGCATATATTGGTGAAATTATAGTTTTAGAAGCGTCTCATGGATAGGAGTTATATAACTAGCACAAAAACCCTACCACTAAACAATTTCCACCCTAAAATGTGAGGTTCGCCACTAGATATCTAGGACTAAAAGAAATCATCTTTAATGCTTGTGAGTGTACCGGTAGTATATTAGATTCAAGAACTTGTTTTAGTGATGCATCTCGAGAGTGCTAGTGAGATCGCATTCGTGTGATTACGATTTACTAAGTGATAAGAGGCATTAGGATAACCCTTATTTTTAGCATGCATTTGTTATAGTTATAATAATCTCATTAGTCATATAACTACCCCTACACCCTTGTTATGCACTCTTTTTTAGTCCAAGTTACCCCTTGTACACCCCTCTGAGCCTATCTTTTTATGGTTCTTGTGATTTTCCGGTGGATTCCGGAATATTATTGAAGAACGTTCTTGACAACCTACTAAAATGTTACACCCAAGTTGCCTTAGCCCTCCTCGCATATACTCATTGTTTATTATATTATTGTGAACACAATTTTTTAACCCTAGATAATTGTTTGCTTGATTGCATGGTTTCTAAGTTGAGCCATTTGTTAGTGTATATAGTTTTGGGATGATTGTGAATCATGGTAGTTTTTATTTTATGAAGAAATAGGGAAGAAAGTCAATTTATTACCCTCATACGTGCGTGAATGTACTCCATGTTTGTTGACCCTTCTAATCTGGGTCATTAGTTAGTTTATTATTGAGTTATTAAAACTAAAGTGTAGGGATGTCAATATAAATCTCGAGTCATGCATTTTTATTTTATTTTCAGCAGATAAATGATGGTAGGGCAAAAGTGTATATAAAAAAAGAGAAAAAATTGAAAAAAATTAAAAAATGAGAATAGAAAAAAAGTTAGAACATACGGACTGACATCATGCTTTTGTTAAGTTAAGAAAGAGTAAAGAAAACAAAAGAAAGAGTTTGATGTATAGTTTTGTATGATTATTAGAGTTTGTCAAGTCTTGGCTTAGCAACGCCTTTATACATGGTGGATGTTTGTGAATATTGACCTGCCACTCATAAAATACCTTATTATCCCCCTACCGAATATATCATACCTTACACCCTAACGTTATACAATCCTTTTAAAGACCTCTTTTATAGTATTTTCTAGGTGCTTACGCCAAATTGGTGGAGGTTTTATCCTTTATTAAGCTTATGGCAATCTATATGCTATGCTAGGTAGTGAGTGTTAATTTTCCCGTTTCTCATATTCTTATATTTCATTATACAGCCGAGTGAAAGAGAGAATCCAAACACTTATGTGAGGTGCTAGTATACGATTTCCATGCTTTTTATTACAAGGTTGATCCGGTTGTGCCATAAACTATCTTTACTTAGTAAGTTAAATCCCCCCTAAATTTGCTATTCATTCAGTAGAAAAACTCATTTGCTTGAGGACAAGCAAATGCCAAGTGTAGGGATATTAGATTATGTGTCATTTTATATACTTTTTCGGGGTCATTTAACCCCTAAAATCATGCAAATATGGTCTATTATTGCACTAAATTCTTTCTTTTTGTGTAATTAACATCTGGGAAGCACTTGGACAAAATACATGTGACTTGGGATCGATTCGGGAAGAAGCAAGGAAAAACAAAACTTTTCAACCTCACGACCACCTCCCTGACGGCGTCACCCAATGTGCCTAGGATGTGAAGTTTGGACAAGTTTTGTGATGCTTCAATGTGTGGAGACGGCGTCATAAGAAGTTCGTGATGGCGTCACATTTACAAGGTGACAGTGTCACTAGAAGACCTAACGGTGTCAAGATATGTCGGCTAAAAGAACCCTAGAAGGATTCGACGGGGTGACGGTGTCACAAAACCTTAGTGACGCCGTCAGAGCCCAAATCTTATATATATATGAACCCTTTATTTTCATAATTCGTGTGTGGAACTTTGGAGAGCTATAGTGTAGACATTGTAGATGATTTTTAAGGCTTTTTATGCCCCTTGTAGTCATATACTCACATGTTGGTTTGAAGATAAGTAATTCAATCTCTAATCATTCAAATATGTCTATGTGTTTGATGATTAATTGTTTTTCTTATCTTTGGGTTAACATGTTAGGCTAAATTTATATGTGTTTGCTTATGATTGCATGAAACTTAGTTGTGAACTCTAATTTGTTGCTTCTTGTTAGTGGTGTGTACGTTAGGCATTAGAAAACTAGTTGCAATTTATTTTGTGTGCGAAGACGTCTAGTAAAACGTGATTAGAATTAGAATAAAAACTCTCACGTTTTAATAAGAAAACTAAGTAATGTAATTAATTTATTTGTGTGCGAAGACGTCTAGTAAAACGTGATTAGAATTAGATGAAACTCTCACGTTTGAGAAGATAACTAAGTAAGTAATTAATGTGCATGGTTTAACTATTAGGAGGGAAGAACATTTTCAAGAGTTGTCTGCTTAGGTGATCACGTAGGTACGTTTCTTACCAATTCGCAATTGAATTAGAGGAATACTTACACTCAGACTAACGAGGGTGACAAGGTAACGGGTTAGAGGAATCAACTAGAGAGTAATGCATGATTAAGTTAGCACGTTTTTTACCTATAAGAGTTTCCGCCAATTTTACTTTCCTGCATAATTAGTTCAGATTTAGATTAGTTTTAGTTTAACACCACCTCTCTCAACATATTGATTTTACTTGCATTTTAAAAAACGTAAAAATCTAGAAATCCTCTTCCCTCAACCTTTAGATCTTAATAAACATATAGTTCAAACCTACCTTACTATTTTCCTAGAGAACAATCATTCCCCCGAGTCTTACCCATACTACACTATAATTATTAGGTACACTGCCTAGGAGGATTCCAAGACTTTTTCGGTTTTGCAAAAATCCGCTATCAAGTTTTTGGCACCATTATCGGGGAATAGTCTAGGTTTCGGATTCTATCTAGCTTAGGTCTACTGACTAGATTCCTATCAACTGAGATTTTTATTTTCTTTTACGGTTACCTTTCTCGAAGTCTATCTTTTCTTCGTGTGTTTGTTTTGTAAATTTTCATTGACTATTCCATTCTTCACCATGGAGAACGCGAATCTATCATCACCGCCCGAATCACCAACTTCGCCCAGTAGTAGAAGGTTTTGAGAGCTCAACAAGTTTCTTAAATCCTTAGACATTGTTGTTCCACCCCCCAATAGTGAAGCTTCTTTCTTAGAAGGAGAATCAGGATTTGAATTATTAATTGATGAGTTAGAAAGTAAGGAAACAGTAAAAGAATTTGATGATGAGATTGTTGAGGAATTGGAGGAGGAGGAAGAAGAAAATTATTTAAAATACCTTAATATGTTCCCAACAAAGAAGAGTTAGATTATCACCGATACCTATTGAGAAACTCTTGGCCTCCTTGGGTAAGACCAAAGGTTAGAAAGGGGAAACGAAATAATATAAAATATTATGCATGATTGGTGACTTCCTTAGGGTACAAACTTACATCGATTTAGAATCCCCAATAATTGTGATGTCTAGGCTCTACAATAATTGGATTATGAGTGAGATATTGGAACCAAGAAGAAACCCATTAAAACCGAAAAAGATTTAAAACTTTGTAGGAAGAGTTAGAGGTTTAAGTGTTTATAGGAAATTTCACTTATAAATGTGATTTTGAGATCCGAGAGGATGTTAGGAGTGTCATAGATGCGTATTTGGGCAAGATAGTGTTAGAAACCCTTTTGTAAGAGAATCTAATCTTGTTTACAATCATGAAGAAGGAACAGTCTTGCTTGAAAGAAATAGTAAAAAGGTAACATATAAAATGCCCCATAAGATGGATAGATTGAAATATAAGGATTACTTGGACGTTAACAATATACGATCTTTTTATGTAGCAAGTAAGGAAGATAAGGAAAAGGGTGTAACACCCCCAAACTACGATACGCAGCGGAATACAACATTTAGGGTGCTACTTCATAATACGTGCTCACGAGTCCCAGTAAACGTTCAAAGATACGTTTATAAAACACAATTTCATTTATTAGAAAGATCGGAGCTACATAGGTCACAATACCAACGAAGAAATTTATTTCAAAATGTCATAACACGACTTGGTTTCCAAAACATTGTTTATAATATTTATGAAACACCTACTTTCACCAAACACCGTGCCATGATATCCCGTTTTCTTCCCGTCCAACCATCAACTGCACTATACCTGAATAAACATGCAATCAAAAACGTCAACAAAACGTTGAGTGAATTCATAGAGTTTACACATAACAGTTAGAATGCATATTTGGTTCAACAAAACATATAACATTGCTCTAAGACCAGTATATATAAATCACAAATTCCAACGCAAGGCCCGAGTACCGAAACGTAACACATTCATCCCGTAAGACGAAATATTCACCGGAATTAAGCCAACTTCTTCTAATACTGAACTACAAAATGTCCCGTCATCGTGGAGCACCACCAACGAGACAAACCCCATCCAGGGTAAGACAAACCCCATATGATCTCATAAAGGCATTATAGCGTACACCTCACCAATGCAACAAACGACCACACCAGTAAAAGGCATATAGCACAATCGAGAATAGGACTCAAAATTAAATCTCAAACAAATAAGCGTATCTCATTTTCACAAAACAAAGTATCCCCCACAGCGGGATTAAAAACATTAAAACACATAAAGCGAGGCCTATCAACTTATATTGATCGCAGCCGGTAATGATATAGAAAACCAGTACAATACACGAACAACACGATGACGCGCTCAACCGCGACCTGGAAACCTTAAGTATATCAGTAGAAATGATTACATCGAACATGAGATAAGGATAGTGCCGCGCATCACAACTATCAAAATCGTAATAAATATACATACACATTTGAAAAGAAAACCACTATAGCGCGTCCTAATTCCAAACTCCACTTCAATTGAGTAATAATCAATCTTTATTTATATGTAAAACAACGCTTACTCGAAAAACAATCTATTTTAGAACTTAATACTATTTTATAATAAAGTTAATTATTATTTCGAAAGTTCCCATTTTTAGTAAGTCTTGACTTCTAATATAAATTTAAAATACATGAGTAAATAGTTAGTAAATCCGTCCGAACCTTCGACATTCAAATTTGATTAGTTATTTACTCTTACCGGATTTATCCCTATATTACAAAAGTTTCTATTTTTATAATCCTCCCACGTTCGTACAAACGATAAGTTCAAAATATTATCCTTGTAATAATAATAGCGTTTATTACTTTTATAACACCGACAAGTTTAGTATTTGAACGCCGATTGACTTTCAAAAAGTCAACGTTAGACTTTGGAGTTATGACTTTGACTTTTTTATACATATTTATAATTAAATCTGTCCCGCTCCAAACGACCCGTTATATCACATTTTCATGACTCGGACTCAAAAGAGATTTGATGCAAAACGATATTCCGGACAACTTTTTAGTTTTAGCCGACACCCAAAACTCAACAAAAAATAACCAAAATGCCCTTGCAATTTTCTGCAGGAACTAAGACATTTTTAATAAAAACGCAGATTTCGACCTTGGGTTTTGACCCTTTATTACTCGATTTTAAAACTAGCGAGCCTCACGACAAAGTAAAACATCATTCCGAGCGACTTTCGTGCTTCGCCGGAAGACCGAAACAGACTTGAAAGTGCTCAAAACGTGCGTTTAAACTTCTGACAGCAACTAAAATTTTCCACAAATGCTGAGTTTTTCCACTAAAAATATATATCTCGTTTTAGCTCTAGTTTCTTCGTTATTTGGAGTTAGAAGCTCCATTTTATGTCAAAACGATCGTCTAAGAAAGCTTTATCATATTTTTCAATCTAAAATCAGATTTCATAAAATCTCGACACTTAGATTTTTTTTACAAAATGGAAATGGAATAGAAAAAAAAAAAGAGGTAAGTAAACAGTATATTTGCACCATGCTTCGAGAATGGCATAGAATGCCATATGATGAAAGATCAATTTGGCACTTGCTGAAAACCTTGATACAAATGAATACGTAGTGAAGCTATGTTAGGATTATTAGGTTAAGAAAAGAAACAGGGTATGAAAAAAGAGCTCCATTGGTGCCTTTAATGTGGAGGGAGAACTTTACTTTGTCAATTCATCATTCAATTCCAAAGAGAAGACGATATGACGAACCCGAGTTATTTTGGGAATCGTTCCTGAGGCGTAGGATAATGGAATCATTGACTACGTAGCAGGGTTGATCACTGTTTATCCCCAACAGACCCTTTCGAGAAGAAGAATTCTAAGAAACAGAAAAGAGCAGGGCCTGCGAAGGACATGTGCAATTGGGGCATTAACACCGTGCCCACATTTTTTAGGGCCCCTTATTTTATATATGTCATTGTGTTATACAATAAAATACCATATCCACATAATACAAGCATCTTAATAGCAGAAGAAAAACCCAAAGACATAATCGCCACAAATATTAGCGATAGAGGCCCACAATATGTATTATTTAGGATTTATAAAAATTTTAGGAGTGATTAACTAATATAGTCATAATGTATAAGGAACACTTCAAATACTTTTTTTTAATTATTAATGGATTATAGTGTTGATATGTATACAATCTTCGCCTTTAAGGAGGGCCTCTTTAGTAGTTACGACACAGGGCCTCCCAAATTAATGAGACGGCTCTAGAAAAGAGTATGGATGATAGGGGGGGGGGGGGGGGGGGGGGGGGGGGGGGGGGGGGGTGGAGGGGGGGGGGGTGGGGGGGGGGGGGGGGGGGGGGGGGGGGGTGGGGGGGGGGGGGGGGGGGGGGGGGGGGGGGGGGGGGGTGGGGGGGGGGGGGGGGGGGGGGGGGGGGGGGGGGGGGATCAGTTACTTGATTTCAACTTTGATGATATACCACAGTTGGATAGAGAAGAACTTCCGTCGTTTGTATGTAAAATAAGGAAAAGTAGCCACAATAAGAAGAGAGCAATGTAGAATCTTAACTTGTTCTACCCATGTATAGGACCATCTTCGTCAACTGGTAGGCATTTAACTCAAGAAGAGGCAGTGAAGGAAGCATTGGCACTTAGAATTAGCCAAAAGTTTGCTTTGTTAGAGGAAGTGAGGCCAGTACTTAAGACAATGGCTTATAATGACAAGTACAAGAAAGTGCTCGATGAGATTTGGAAGGACAAAGTGGAATTAGATGGAATGATTGCGGAAGAAGAGGAAAAAGCAATAATTAAAGTCAAAGGTAAGGCGTTGAAAGAGAAAGACGACCCAAAAGTATTTATATTTCCTATCAGATTTGAGGGCAAGATCAACAAAAATGCATTAGCCGACACTGGGTCAGATATCAATACCATGTCTTACCGGATTTATGAGAAGTTAGGAAGAGAAGAAATAAAAAGGTCGATAGAGGGATTACAATGATTAATCATACCCAGGCAGAACCAATGGGAATACTTACAAATGTTCTTTGTCAGGTGGGGGTCACCACCATAATTGCTAAATTTCTGATCTTGGATATACCAATCGACTGAGATGTGCCGATAGTAGTTGGTCGAGGATTCCTATATACAATTGGTGGCATAGTTAATACCCTAGAAAGACTTTTCTTAACTTTTGATGGAATTTGCCATCAAACGTTCCGTGCCGCAAGATCCGATGTTCTGAGAACCGCGAAGAGCGATAGCGATGGCGAAGAAGAGTATGAGATTAAGAGAAACAAGTTTGGAGCACCAATGTATGGTTCGAAACCGGCAGCATATCTGAATTGTAACGATCCAGCTGAATGATCGTTAGCTCTACAAATAGTCATTAACCCATTCTGGAAGATTAATGTCTGGAAAAAGGCTGTTAGTTTCCTTGGCTCATTACTTTTACCATTGCAACACTTTGACTAGAGGAAACTTGATTACAAGGGTTATTATACTAACGAAGAGGAAGCAAAAGGACAGTGGCATACTGAGATAAGGTTGAATGACCCTGTTAGCCTTAAAATATGGTGACAAACACGGAATTACATTAGTTTATTTATAGCGTGTCACATAGGGACTAATAATGACTAGTTACGATAGTTATGTGGCACAAGGACTATAAATACCCCCTCCATACTTCCATGGAGGGGTGAAGTTCACATTTGTAAAAGTGTGTGTGTGTGTTCTCTTTCTAGCATACACACTCTTCCTATCTCTTTATCCTTTATCCTCTAATAAAATGGCTATTCATCTTTTTCACTTTACCAAACCTCCAGATCTATTTTAATCCCTGATATTACATGTCATTTATAATCTACAATTGGCATCAGAGCTGCAGGAGTGTATTGTATCATTTGTTTGTTGTTAATGTTCATCTCGGACTGTTCATTATTGTTCATGTGTTGGTTACTGTTCATTTACTGTTTTTAACAGTTTCTTTTTCGTGGATTAAGTGTTCTTCTTCTCCTAAGAATCAACCACGGAATTGAGTTATATGTTGTTGTTTATGTTTCTGTCATCATTCTTTTGTGCTACAAATAAATCTGGGTTTGTTATTTTTCTTGGTTGCGTTTTGATGAAAGAGAAAAAAAACTCAAATCCGGTTTTTAAAGAAAAAAGTACAAAAGTACAAAATTTATAGTTGCGTTTTGGTTCAAAACAGTTACGTTTTGTCTAAACAACAGAGGATTGCGTTTTGTCTCGGACTGCATTTTGGTATTGCGATTTGTCCTAAGTTGAAGACCTTTACATTGCACATCTAAACGCTATGCTGCCTAAATTTTGTAAAGGTTGCATTTTGTGCCCTAGACCTTGTTGCGTTTTGCTTGGTTGTGTTTTGCTAAACCATAACCAAAACCGAGTCAACTCGGTATTTACCGAGTTGACCCGGTCAAGACTCAGCTGAGTCAGCAAATGAAAACAAACAACAACACTTAACTAAACCATATTAACAACATCACCAACAACATCAATAACAAACTACTACTAATCATAACAGCCTCACAACACAATCACCATCAAAAATCCAACAATATCTAATCCTAAACCCATCATCAAAAACATCACCACGCCATCTCATCTTTCCACTAGACTTGAACTCGAAATAAAATGCACATCATGATCTCAGTTTGATTTTCGTGTATTACAATCAAGTTAAGACCCTTAAAAGATCAAGTCCACGAAAGATACAATCATCATTGATCTGTCAAGAGTAAAACCTCTCTTTGCTATATGAAAATTAAAGAAAGAAATATAACAATCATGTTATTTTCTCTCTTTGTTTTGGTTACAAGACAAATAATCAAAAACAAACCTACTTTAGACCTTGATTGTTACAAGGCCTTAAAGCCGACTATCTCTGATTCTTCTTTCATGTGGGATCGTGTTCATTATGAGAGATGGATGAATGATTTGGTTGCCTGATTATGGTAGAAAGAAAGATCTGTTATGGAAGAGATGCGTTATCTCTGAGATTGATATGAGTTTGGAGTGATTGATGCGTTTCATTCATGTTCTGGAAAAGATGGGAGCAATTTTGATTTCATATGGAGAGAATAGTGATGGTGACGGATGTGAAATGTGTTTAGGGATAGGGTTAATGTATGAATTTTATTATGGATAGTAATCCTTTTATATCCCTTATGTTTGCTATTGATTGACTGGGCTTTAACATAAAATGGGATGTGCTTCATTTTTACTACAATCGGGTACATGTATGATGGGCTAGGCAACTGTTTTATTTGATTAGTATTGACAACATAATGGGCCGGGACTTAACTGATAATGTGGGCCAAAAATAATTATGATCTATCTATTTTGGACTAGTGATTATTGGACTGAGCCGGTACAAAAAATGCTTTCACGACAAGTTGGACTAGACGATGTTTATTCGTTAACGACATTTAAAAATAACATTTGTCCTAGTTTAATGACAATTGAACAACAACAACAACACCAAGCATGATACATTGATGAAAACTTGATATCAAATGAATACGCAGTGAAGCTATGTTTGGATTATGAGGTTAAGAAAGGAAACAAGGTAGTAAAAAATAAGCTCATTGTTGCCTTGAGGGGATAGCTTTACTTTGTCAAATTCATCATCAATCCAAAGGAAGACGATATGGATCCCAGAGTTATTTTAGGAAGATCGTTCATGAGGCTAGTTAATGGAATTGTTGACTTCAGTCGCAGGGTGATCACTGTTTATCCCGAACAGGATATGTTCGAAGATGATTCTAAGAAGATAGAAAAGAGTATGGATGATTGGGATCAATTACTAGATTTCAACTTTGATGATATACCACAGTTGGATGGAGGAGAACTTCAACCGTTTGTATGTAAAATGGGGAAAAGTAGCCGCAATAAGAAGAGAGCAATGAAGAATCTTAACTTGTTCTACCCAGATATCAGACCATCTTTGTCAGCTGGGAGGCATTTGACTCAAAAAGAGGCAGCAAAGGAAGCATTGGCACTTAGAATTAGCCAAAAGTTTGCTTTGTTAGAGGAAGTAAGGCCAGTACTTGAGACAATGGCTTATAATGACAAGTACAAGAAAGTGCTTAATGAGATTTGGAAGGACAAAGTAGAATTAGATGGAATGATTACGGAAGAAGGGGAAAACCAATGGGAATACTTACGAATTTTCTTTGTCAGGTGGGGGTCACCACTATAATTGCTAAATTTCTGATCTTGGATATACCAATTGACCGAGATGCGTCGATAGTAGTTGGTCAGGGATTCCTATATACAATTGGTGGCATGGTTAATACCCCAAAAAGTCTTTTCTTAAATTTTGATGGAATTTGCCATCAAACTTTTCATGCAACAAGATCTGATGTTCTGATAACCGTAGAGAGCGATATCGGTGACGAAGAAGAGTATGAGATTAAGATAAACAAGTTTAGAGCACCAATGTATGATTCAAAACCAGCAGCACATCTGAATTGTAACGATCCAGCTGAATGATCGTTAGCTCTACAAGCAATCATTAACCCATTTTGGAAGATTAGTGATCAACTTTTGATGGAATTTGCCATCAAACTTTCCGTGCCGCAAGATCCGATGTTCTGAGAACCGCGAAGAGCGAGAGTGATAACGAAGAAGAATATGAGATTAAGAGAAACAAGTTTGGAGCACCAATGTATGGTCTGAAACCGGCATCATATCTGAATTGTAACGATCCAGCTGAACGATCGTTAGCTCTACAAACAGTCATTAACCCATTTCGGAAGATTAATGTCTGGAAAAAGGCCGTTAGTTTCCTTGGTTCATTACTTGTACCATTGCAACGCGTTGACTGAAAACTTGATTACAAGGGTTGTTATACTAACGAAGAGGAAGCAAAAGGACAGTGGCGTACTAAGATAAGGTTGACTGACCCATATGGGAATATTTATGTGCAGGCATTCCCAACCAAGAAAACAAGCAGGAAATTGTCGAAATATCATAAGTTGGGTGACATTATGTCACCCAACTGGTTTATTGAGTGAAGTGTTGGACTGAGTGGGAATAAAAAGAGGAAATTTATTTACTCCTAAACTATTTTTACTTTTTCTTATTGAGTCAAAAATAAAAATCATTTGTAAAAATCCATAAGGGATTACACTTGATGTACGGACATTAGTCCGATAAAAAGAATGTTTAAAAGTTGAGTTTTGATGGATTAAAATAAATTTATGTTATAATTATGTTTAAATTATGAAATGTGTAAGGTAAGTTTGTGGTATATGTAAAAAAATATATACAATTTCAAAAAAAGGAAGGGGGGGAGTACGCCGCACTTCTATGAAGTTCGCCGCACTTTATGGCGGTTTTCATATAAAAAACTTACAAAACAAGATTTTTACACACATTATAAAAACTCACACACTCATTAAAACCATCAGGTTTCTCACAAAAATAAGTGAAAATTTCAAAATATCAATCCATCAAGTCTTTAATCATGCCCAAGGTATGTTAATATCATTCCTAAACCTTGTTTCTTGTCAATTTATCCAATTTCTTGTTCATTAGGGTTGTTTTAATTAGATTAGGGGAAATCAAATCCATGTTTGATATGAACAATTAAACCATCGAATTATGATATTTAGGGGTTATTTATCAAATGCATGCTGAATATTGATAAATCTAAAAGTAGTGTTCATATTATGAATTTATCTTTAAAATAAATTGTTGGAAAATCATAAAAAAATTCAAAATTATTTAACCAGCCCAGAAAGTAAGTCAGTTTTAGGATAGAACCGCCGCACTTTGCCAGTTTTCCAGGAAGTACGCCACACTTCAGTGAAGTGCGCCGCACTTATAAGACCAGGAAGTCACAATACGTTTGCAAAACCATCAAAACCTTGACCATTTATACCAAATCATTTCTAACATAATTATACATTGTATTGTTGATTATTTTTTATGTGTAGACTATGGGAGGAAACGATGATGAAGCCGAATCATCAAGACCCAAACGCTCTAGACAATTTGAAACCGTGGAAGAGGTGTTGCTCACGCAAGTTCATCATGAATTCTTACTATGGGAAGGTTGCAGCAAAGAAGCAAAGTCTAGGTATAACACCAAATTAGCCCACTTGCTTCCTAGACATGTTTACTCACCGTGTGTCGTGAATTGGGATATATTAAATAGAATGGGATGTGATGGAGAAATCGATGAGATGTTGAGGATTAAGTTGCGTGAAGCTGGATCTAATGAAGAAATATTCACTTTTGTGGCGTGGATTAGAGCTTTTAACATTAATGAACCAGTTTATTCAAAGCTTTGCCACGAGTTTTATTCAACCTATGAATTTGATGAAGTTTGTGTTGATGATGAATTGCAAACCAAGAAGATCATCAAGTTTAGACTTGGTGGTCGTGCTCACAGTTTGACCTTATTAGAATTTGCTCGAAGATTGGGACTATATCATGCTGATGAGCTTAATGAGGAAGGTTTTGATGTTTACTTTCAAGGAGGGATGCGTAGTGAGGAGCATTTTAACGCTCAATAGTATTGGTTGAGAATTAGTCGAGAGGATAACTTAAGGTTATCTAGGAGTCATGTTTCTGCTATTCAAAACCTAGTATTGAGGGTAGTTCACAGAATGATCACTTATGTCTCATGTCAGAGGACAACTAGGTATGACAAGATACAGAAAAATAATTTGTGGCTACTGAGTATGTTTGATGCTAGACACCAAAATGGGTATGCAAATGTGGTTTGGTTGATTGTGAGGTGGATGAAGAGAAAATGAGCTGGTACTCAAAAGGAGAGTCAGATTTACTGTGGATAGTATATCACGAAGATTTCTAGGAAGGCAAGGGTATTGACTGATGAGGTGATAATTGTAGAGATTTGGATACGACTTCGCTGAGAGAGTTGATCGACTCTGAGGGTAGACTGATTCCTGAGGATCCCCAGTCGGGTGTACTAAGAGTTACTATTCCTAGACCTTCGAGAGCATCGATGCAGGACTTCTACGATAGGATGGGTAGTATGGAGATACGCTATGAAGCGATTGAGAGGATGGAGTACAAGCAGTCGTATCACTGGGACAGGTATGCTAGAGTATTTGAGCACGTGGTTGGGGTTTACAGTGTTCCACTGCAGGGAGCCTATAACTCACCTGGTTATGCTCAGCCGCAGTATGATCAGTATTATCAATTATACCCACATCGGCCACCGTAGTATCAGCAGCAGCAGCCGGATGATGACAAGTAGTGTCGAGATGACACAAGTTAGTTGTGTGACCGCATGTTTTGGGTCACATATGTTTTAAAAACAAATTCTCTAAACACATTATTATTATTATTACTATGGTGTGTAAAATGCATCTGTTGACATTCAAAACAATATTTTAGTACTTTCTACTATCAATTAATTAGGAATATTATTATTTGTGTGTGTTATGCAATACTTATATTTGTTACAGGAAAAGGAAAAAAGAAAGAGAATGGCGCGAGATGGAAATGACGTAGAGCAAAGATTCAGAAAAATCAATTAATTGAGAAGTATTACTTCACTTTCCTATTTTATCTTTCTCTATAATATTTCACATTAGGGACAATGCTCATATTAAGTATGAGGGGGAGATAAACTAGAAAAGTAAAATAAAATAAAATGACGGGATTTTTTTTGAAAAATAACATTTTTTTGATCACATACAAGCAATCTGACTCTCGATTGATAACATTACTAGCATATTTATACCACTCAGAAAAATTGTGAGGATTAGATCTTAAGAATTCGGGTATCCATCTTTGATACCTAAGATGATTTTATCTTTAGCTCTCTCGAGTTAAAGTTTGAATGCAATTGCAAGTGTCTCATCCGTCGTTACGGTTGTGTATTTGTAATTTGTCGCCTTTTCTAGAGCATCGGTATCGATTTAAATTATATGAGTGTCCCGGTGATTTGTTAATTCTAGAACTTGTGCTTGAAATCTTTATGAGACCGCAGTAGGAACACGTTCGCGTGTTATAAACATTTTACTGATAAAGAGGTGATAAAAATAGAAATATAAGTAAACAATAATTTTGTTCAAAAAGTTTTTTTATAAAATTATCTGAAATTTTATCCGTACGAATTGAAGAACGCAAATGTTGGTATCGCTATTATAATGAAGTGCGAAGGTTGCAAACTTTTAAGTTCGCTGGAAGTAGTTTGCTTATCCTAAGTATGGGGGAAAGCAAGTTTCCCCCAAGTGAAGTGAAATATTCTGAAAAAAAGTAAAGTAAAAGAAAAAAAGTGATGAAGTGAAAGAATAGTTGGTTACATTATGGATAAGATGGATTATAATTTTATTATAAACTTTTTTTCAACAAATATAAGAATAATATCACTAAATAAATTACCTCTTTTGATGTTTATGTTTGGTGCTTACGCCATGTCGGTGAAGTTTAGTTTCCTATACAAGCCTATGGTAATTTAAACATTTCATGACTGCGCGTATGAGTGACTTCCGTTTACTATCCATTTTACTAAACTGAGCGAGTGTGAAAACAATCTTATAAAAATTCGTGAGTTGCTTTGTCGCGTCATCTATGCTTGTGATCATTAATCTGTTATATTAAAACGAAATACTTTCGCTTTGATTGCTTGAGGGCAAGCAATAAGCTAAGTATGGGGGGATTTGATAACGCTCCAAATATACATAAAATATCCTTCAAAAATATGTGAAATATATATGTTAACGCATGAAATATTACAAGTTTGGTTGTTTGTTGGTACAATAATTGTTTCAGGACAAAGAATGACGAGAAGGACCAAAAGTGTCAAAGAAATCAGTTAAACACACTAGCGGTCGTTAAAGGAAGAATCTAGAAGGGAAATAAATAAGGAATTAATGAAAAAAGCCGAAGTGCGATGCACTTACCCCAAGTATGGCGTACTTTATGGCGTGTTAAATGCAATTCAATTTACACACCAAGTACGGCGCACATTTATATTTGTGCGACGCACTTCTCCTGCAGTTACGAGGAAATGAGTATGATTGATATAAATGAGAGAACTTCCATATTACCTCAATATCAAATGATCTAATCGTGTGCTATAAATAGAGCATGAAATTCAGTGTTTAATCATCTCATTTCTTATAATCATCTCTCAATAATCATTAGAAGCTCTTAGGAAGTTTTTCTAGCAAGTTAGGAGTTGTTCTTGAGGAAACTTGAAGTATTCTCTGAATCTTCATAGTTTCCAGGTTGTAATCACGCCGGAGGTATGAAATTCAGGCCAAAGGTGGTGGTGGAGTAGTTTTGCTAGTAGAAATTCTGGTTAACTAGTGTTTGGATCAAAGAAGTTCTTGTAATAAACCATACCATTTACTTTTGTAATCGGTATAAACATGTTATTCCCTTTGGTTATCATGTATTCTGAATCTATGATGATTGTTATGTGTTTTGTTGCTATGAACATGGAGTAGTAATTTATATGTATTTGGGTTATCATGATTGATGTTATGAACAAGTTTTAATATAATGCTTATGAATGTGATGATAATGAATTCGATGTTTAAATATCTGATAACTTGTTGATGTTTGATTATTCATACTTGTTGGAGATAGGACGAAAGATTCCATCAATATGTCTGTATTTCACATTGTTTGTGTATGGCAATTCGATACTAGTTTTGTGAGAATTAACTAGTGAAATATTTATCAACCCGGAAATGAAGATGTTTAACACTTGATCATATGTCTAACGAACTTGATTAAGGGGAATTATCATTATCATATTCATACTTGAATCAATCTTAATGCGTTTTATATATTAAAGATTAAAGGCCGAAAGGATTCTCTAATATATGAAATAGTTAATTGTATGAATGATTACCCATCTTTTCATGCTTTTATGCTTAAATTCATGTTTGCTTGATTGTTTGCTTGTTCATGATCATTGTTCTAAGTCCAAATAAATATTACTTTTAATCTTGAAATACCTTGAAATCTTTAGATCGTGACAGTCTATAAGATAAACCTTTTCGTAATACAATCGACCCTTTTAAGAATTACTAATCCCGTGGAACGACCTGGTCTTACCCTTAACCTATACTATAAACGGGGGTTTATACTTTACCCGTGTGTTAGTTGGAAATTGGATAAAACTAGAACTATAAATTTAAAGCTTTTATAACACATCAAAGTTTTTGACGCCGCTGCCGGGGATTGAAATCATTCTTGAATTAATCATTATTGTGTTACCAACCAAATTTTTTAAAAATCGCCGTACAGTTTTCTGGCAAACTGAACTAATTTTCTTCAGAAAGTGCGTCGCACATAACCATTTTGCGTCGGTTTTTCTGCAATTACAGAAAGTACGCCGTACTTATACCAAGTACGCCGTACTTCCTGCATTTTTCACAAACAGAACCAGTTTTCAAAAAGAGAAGAGGAACATCAATACCAAAACCCTATAAACTGTAACTTGACCATTTAAAAATGTGGAATGTATTCCTAATATTCGTAATTGTCAAAATCTTGTATTATCATGATTTGTACATTAAAATGAGAAAAATAAAAAAGAACTACTTCATAGCTTATTTGTTTAAAATTCTGAATGCCTACATGTATTTCTTAATTGTTAAATGTTGCTTTGACTACCTGCAAAATGGAAATAAAAATGAAAACTTTAAAAGATTTAAAAATTATATGATAATTGATATGTTTAAAAACCTGATATTTGCTATGTTTAACAGATATTATGAAAATAAGAAATATAAAAATACTAATTTTTTTTAAAAAAATTTTAAAATTGAAAATTTTAAAAGTACGGCGCACTTACCCTAAAGTGGGCTGGTTTTTCTGAAAAATCACAAAGAATTTGGAAAAACTCAGAAAGTATGCCGCACTTTCTTCAAAGTGCGCTGCACTTCCCTTTCTGGAACCAAACAGAATGTTTGTTTCTTCGTCTTTATACAAAAATTGTTTAAATTAAAAATTGCTATCTGTTTATTGATAATGTGTAAGTGTAAAAAGCTACTATGATCTGTTTTAACTAACCCACTAATGGTTGTTCTAATGTTGTTTTATTTTATAAGAATTATGGACCCAACATCAAGTCTTGGAAGGATTTTCCTAGGAGAAAACGTTTATGGATCATCAAGTGAAAAAACTAAGGGACATGGAGATTGGAATGCTCCCGAGTACACAGACACAACTGGTAGTAAGGAAAAGAAGGTGACAAAAGAACTTAGTTTTTACAAAATGGAAACGGATGAAGTAAGTGAACGGTATATTGCACCATGCTTTGTAAATAGCTTGGAAGCATAAGATGGTGAAATCAATTTGGCATTTGATGAAAACTTGATATCAAATGAATACGCAGTGAAGCTATGTTTGGATTATGAGGTTAAGAAAGGAAACAAGGTAGTGAAAAAAGAGCTCATTGTTGCCTTACTTTGTCAAATTCATCATCAATCCAAAGGAAGACGATGTAGAGCCTGGAGTTATTTTTGGAAGATCGTTTATGAGGCTAGTTAATGGAATTGTTGACTTTGGTAGCCGAGTGATCACTATTTATCCCGAAAAAGATCCGTTCGAAGATGATTCTGAGAAGATAGAGAAGAGTATGGATAAATGGGATTAGTTACTTGATTTCAACTTTGATGATATACCATAGTTGGATGGAGAAGAACTTTCGCTGTTTGTATGTAAAATAGGGAAAAGTAGCCATAATAAGAAGAGAGCAATGTAGAATCTTAACTTATTCTACCCAGATATTAGGACATCTTCGTCAACTGGGAGGCATTTGACTCAAGAAGAGGCAGCGAAGGAAGCATTGGCAATTAGAATTAGCCAAAAGTTTACTTTATTAGGAGCCGAGGTCGAGCTTTTAATAGCTCGAGCTCGAGCTTTTATCGAGCTTTTCTAGCTTTCATGTACATAAATATGTTTGTTATACATATTTATATAAACAACGCAAATCTAATGTGAATATTGGTATAATAGTTAAATATTTATCGTAGAAGGATATTTGAACTCTAATGCTCATATGTTTTGTATAGAATCTTTACTCTTGAGTCCGTCATGTATTTTCTTGACCTTATTGATAAGTTTGGCTATCGAAGACAACATTTATGAGTAAATTCGAGCTTTTCGAGCTGAGCTCGAGCCTTATTCGAATATATTAGAGCCAAGCTCAAGCTTTGATGATTAAGGCTTGTCAAGCTATCGATTCAAGCTCGAGCCTAACTTGTGATTTTTGAGCCGAGCTTAAGCCCTGTCAAGTCGAGCTCGCTTGGTTGATTGAGCCTATGGGGAATCTTAACTTGTTCTACCCAGATATCAGAACATCTTCATCAACTGGTAGGCATTTGACTCAAGAAGAGGCAGCAAAGGAAGCATTGGCACATAGAATTAGCCAGAAGTTTGCTTTGTTGGAGGAAGTGAGGCCAGTACTTGAGACAATGACCTATAATGACAAGTACAAGAAAGTGCTCGATGAGATTTAGAAGGACAAAGTGGAATTAGATGGAATGATTATGAAAGAAGAGGAGGAAGCAATAAATAAAGTAAAAGGTGAAGCGTTGAAAGAGAAAGACGACCCCGGAGCATTTATATTTCCTAACAGATTTGAGGGCAAGATCAACGAAAATGCATTGGCCGACACTAGGTTGGATATCAATACCTTGCCTTACCGGATTTATAAGAAGTTAGGAAGAGAAAAGATAAAAAAAAAGGTCGAGAGAGGGATCCCAATGATTAATCATACCCAGGCAGAACCTATGGGAATACTTACCAATGTTCTTTATCAGGTGGGGGTCACCACCATAATTGCTACATTTTTGATCTTAATTATACCAATTGACCGAGATGCACCGATAGTAGTTGGTCGGGGATTCCTATATACAATTGGTGGCATAGTTAATACCCCAGAAAGACTTTTCTCAACTCTTGATGGAATCTGCCATCAAACTTTTTGTGCCACAAGATCTGATGTTTTGAGAACCGCAAAGAGCGATAGCGATGACGAAGAAGAGTATGAGATTAAGAGAAACAAGTTTGGAGCACCAATTTATGGTCTAAAACCGGCAGCATATCTGAATTGTAATGATCCAGCTGAACGATCGTTAGCTCTACAAGCAGTCATTAACCCATTCAGGAATATTAGTGTCAGGAAAAAGGCCGTTAGTTTCCTTGGTTCATTACATATACCGTTGCAACACGTTGACTGGAAACCTGATTACAAGGGTTGTTATACTAACAAGGAGGAAGCAAAAGGACAGTGGCGTACTAAGATAAGGGTGACTGACCCATATGGGAATATTTATGTGCAGGGGTTCACAACCAAGAAAACAAGTCGGAAATTGTCGAAATATCATAACTTAAGTGAAATTATGTCACCCAACTGGTTTATTGAGTGAAATGTTGGACTAAGTAAGAATAAAGGAGGGAAATTTAGTTACTCCTAAACTATTTTACTTTTCTTGTTGAGTCAAAAATAAAAATCATTTGTATAAATCCATAAGGGATTACACTTAATGTACGGACATTAGTCCAATTGATGATAGATATTAATATTGAGTCTGTATGATGGATTAAAAATTTATGTTATAATTGTGTTTAAATTATGAAATGTGCTAGGAAAGTTTGTGGTGTATAAAATAAAATTATAATATAAATAATATATCTTATATAAAATATAAATATTATATAAATAAAATAATATAAATTCTAGTAAAAAGGGAAAGTATGCCGCACTTCAATGAAGTGCACCACACATTTTACAACAGAAAGTCACATAACGTTTGTAAAACCATCTAAACCTTGACCATTTATACCAAATCATTTCTAACATAATTATACATTGTATTGTTGATTGTTTTTTTGATGTGTAGAGTATGGGAGGAAACGATGATGAAGTCGGATCATCAAGATCCAAACGCTCTAGACAATACAAAACCATGGAAGAGATATTGCTTCAACAAGTTCATCATGAATTCTTATTATGGGAAGGTTGCAACAAAGAGGCAAAGTCTAGGTATAACACCAAATTAGCCAACTTGCTCCATAGACATGTTTACTCGTCGTGTGTCGTGAATTGGGATGTACTAAATAGAATGGGATGTGATGGAGAAATTGATGATATGTTGAGGATTAAGTTACATGAAGCAGATCTATGAAGAAATATTCACTTCTGTGGCATGGATTAAAGATTTTAACATCAATCAATTTATTCGAAGCTTTACCATGAGTTTTATTTAACCTATGAATTTGATGAAGTTTGTGCTGACGATGAATTGCAAACCAAGAAGTTCATCAAGAGTAGACTTGGTGGTCGTGCTCATAGTTTGACTTTGTTGGAATTGCTCGAATGAATAGGAATAATAACATGCTGAATAAGGTTGATGAGGAAGGGTTTGATGTTTATTTTCAAGGAGGTTTGTGTAGTGATGATCATTTTAACGTTCACGAGTATTGGTTAAGCATTAGTCGAGAGGAGAACTTGAGTTTGTCTAGGAGTCATGTTTCTAATAACCGAAGCCTAGTTTTAAGGGTGATTCAAAAGATGATCCACCATGGCTTTGTCCAGAGGACTACTGGTATGACTAGAACAAAAGCATGATTTCTGGCTATTGATATGTTTGATGCAATACCCCAACAGGTACGCGAATGTGGCTTAGGTTGATATGCAAGTGGATGGAAGAGAAAAGGACTGTTATTTCAAATAGGAGAGTCAATTTGTTATGGACAGTATATCATAAAGATTCTATAAAGGCAAGGTGTAATGAGTGCATGTGGTGATAAGGAGTTTGAGTGCTCCGATTTATTGTAGAGATTTAGATACACTACACTGAGAGAGTTGATCGCCCTGAGGTTAGGACAAATTCATAAGATCCATAAAAACACCCGGGATACCGAGATGTTTGCTATTCTCTAGACACCCAAGAGCATCAATCCGACTTGTAAGAATAGATTTGTAATATGGAGATACGCCAAGGGGCGATTGAGAGGATGTCCTATAACATACATAACATTGAGACAAGTAGTGCTTGGAATTTTTTATTGAGCACATCGCTGGTTATATGTTGACCTGCCAAGGAGCCAATAACCCACCTGGTTTAATGCTTTACTTCAATATGATTAGTATTATTAGTAGTACCTACCTTAGCCACCGCAGTATCAGCAACAGTAGTAGCAGGATAACGATGAGTAGTGTCGAGATGACACAAGTAGGTTGTGTGACCGCATGTTTTGGGTCACGTATATTTAAAAAAAAATTATTATTATTAGTAATATGGTGTGTAAAATGCCTTTGTTGGCATTTAAAACAATATTATCGTACTTTCTATAATTAATTCATTAGGAATATTATTATTTGTGTGTGCTATGCAGTATTTATATTTGTAACAGGAAAAAAAAGAGAAGGACACGAGACGAAAATGACGTAAAGCAAAGATTCAAGTAATTCTTCATAAGTGAGAAGTATTATTTCACTTTCCCATTTTATCTTTTCTTATAATATTTCACATTAGGGACAATGCTCATATTAAGTATGGGGGGAGAGATAAACTAGAAAAGTAAAATAAAGTTAAAAGAAATTTTTTGAAAAATAACATTTTTATGATCACATACAAGCAATCTGACTCTGGATTGATAACATTACTAGCATATTTATACCACCTAAAAGAAAATTTATGAGAATTAGATCTTAAGAATTCAGGTATCCAACTTTGATACTAAGAATGATTTTTCAACTTGAGGGTTACTCGAGTTAAGTGTTTTGAATGCAAATGCAAGTATCTCATACGTAATATACGGCTGTGTAATTTGTAATTCTATCCTGTTATCTGAGCATTGGTAGTCATTAAAATTATATTTGTGCTGTGTGATTTGTTAATTCTAGAACTTGTGCTTGAAATCTTTCATGAACCAGCAGTAGAACACGTTCGCAAATGTTATAAACAATTACCTTATTAAAGTTTAATAAAAATATAAATATAAGTTAAACGAGATAATTTTTGTTCAAAAATTTTTTTAATATAATAAGAATAACTCTAAAATTTTATCCGTACGAATTGAAGAGCGTAAATGCTGGTATCGATGTTATAATGAAATGCGAAGGTTGCAAACTTCTAAGTTTGTTTGATATAGTGCGCTTATCCTAAGTATGGGGGAAAGCAAGTTTCCCCCAAAATAAAGTAAAATAAGGAAAAAATAAGTCGAAGTTCTGAAAAAAAGTAAAAAGTGATAAAGTGAAGGAATAGTTTGTTACATTACGGATAAGGTGGATTATGATTTTATTATAAACTTTTTCAACAAATATAAAAATAATATCACTAAATAAATTACCTCTTTTGATGTTTATGTTTGGTGCTTATGCCATGTCAGTGAAGTTTAGTTTCTTGTACAAGCTTATGGTAATTTGAACATTTCATGACTGCGCATATGAGTGACTTCCATTTACTATCCATTTTACTAAAATGAGCGAGTGTGAAAACAATCTTATCTATAAAAATTTATGAGTGGCTTTGTCGCGTTATCTATGCTTATGATCATTAATCTGTTTTACTAAACCGAAATGTTTTTTGCTTTTGGTTGCTTGAGGGCAAACAATAAGCTAAGTATGGGGGGATTTGATAACGCTCCAAATATACATAAAATATCCCTCGAAAATATGTGAAATATATATGTTAAACGCCTGAAATATTGCAAGTTTGGTTGTTTGTTGGTACAATAATTGTTTCAGGACCAAGAATGACGAGAAGGACCAAAAGTGTCAAAGAAATCCGTTAAAGCACTAACAGTCGTTAAAAGAAGAATCTAGAAGAAAACTAAATGAAGAATTAATGAAAAGTGCCAAAGTGCGGCGCACTTACCCCAAGTACGGCGTACTTCATGGCGGGATAAATGCAATTTAATTACACACTAAGTACGGCGCACAATTATATTTGTACGGCGCACTTCTCCTGTAGTTACAAGGAAATGATTATGTGTTAGCCTCAAATATTAAGTCGAACAAGGAAGTTCGTTCACTAAGAATATTAACTCTCGGTCATTTAATTAAGTAATGTTGTAATAGCTAGATCAGGTAAACGGCCTCGCTTAAGTAAGCTAATCGGTCACGTGTATCGGGAAAAAGCCCAAGTAATCTCGAGCCCGGAAAGTAGAAATATCAAAGGCAATAAAGCCTTTTGGTTTAAGTATAAATACACATCTCCAAGGATGGGGAGGTGGTTGGTTCATTTGTAATATTCCATTTTGCAAGTAAACTCCCCCATTTCCATTGTTTCTCTCTCTACTTTCTTTTACTAAAATCTTATCTAAACTTCTTCATATTTTCTTCGTATTTTTCATGTTTAATTCGTGTACAAGTAAATGAAGTGAAGTGATTACGGGTTACCGATAATTGGCATCAAAGCTGCAGGGGTGTATTGTATCATGTGTTTGTTGTCTCGGTTACTGTTCATGTCTCGGTTACTGTTTATCTACTGTTCATTCGTGTCTTGGTTACTATTTATTCGTATACTGCTGATATTAGTATTTTTTCTTATGACCAAGTCATGAAAATGATTATCATAAGTTATATGTTTCTATGTTTTAATACTGGTTCAAGCCTGCTATGTTTTATGTTTCAAAGACAAAAATGAAATGGGTGCCAAAAGTTAGAAATGAAAATGTGAAAAAAAGAGTTAGTTTTGCCATAGATAATACATCTAGGATAACTAATGTCTTGAAACTCACAAATACGGTAGGATCCAATTTATCATGTATTCCATCATCCTCTAATTCTCTTGCAGATTGTACAACTCATCTTATTCATTGTTGACTCGGGATGCACAAAGTACATGACGGGCAATCTATCGCTTCTGTGCAATTTATTGAAAAATATCTGGGTACCGTTCGTTTTAACAATGATCAATTTGCTCCAATTCTTGGTTATGGAGATTTGGATCAAGGAAATATAATGATCAACAGGGTTTATTATGTCAAAAGACTCAATCACAATCTTTTCTTGGTTGGTCAATTTTGTGATGCGGATTTGGAGGTTGCTTTTTGGAAATCTACGTGTTTCGTTAGAGATCTTTAGGGAAACAACTTACTCACCGGTAATCGTAGATCTGATCTTTATACAATTTATCTTCAAGAAACAACTTCATCAACTCCAATCTGTCTCATGGCTAAAGCCTCACCAACTCAAGCATGGTTATGGCATCGAAGACTTTCTCATCTTAACTTCAACTACATCAACCTACGTTCAAAGAAGGATGTCGTGATTGGTTTACCAAAGTTGAAATACGTCAAGGATCAACTATGTTCCTCTTGTGAAGTGAGTAAAGCAAAAATAAGTTCATTCAAGACAAAGACTGTTTCAAGTTCAAAAGGAGGGTTAAATTTGCTTCATATGCACTTATGCAGTCTAATGCGGGTTGCTAGCATAAATGGGAAGAGATATATTCTGGTAATTATAGACGACTACTCCAGATATACTTGGACTCTCTTTCTACGTTTCAAGGATGAAACACCAGAAGTTTTAAAAGATTTTCTCACAATGATCCAAAGAAATCTTCAAGCCCTAGTAATTTCTATTTGGACTGACAGAGGCACTGAGTTCTTAAACAAGACACTCAATGCATTCTTTAAAGAAGAAGGAATCGAGCATCAAACTTCTACTCCTCGAACACCTAAACAGAATGGCATTGTCGAAAGACAAAACCATACTCTGGTTAAGGTTGTTCGAACAATGCTTTCGGATTCTAAACTTCCTTTGTTCATCTGGGCTGAAGCAATTGCAACCGCATGCTATACTCAAAACAGGTCAATCATTATCCCGACACATGAGAAAACAACATATCACATCATCAATGACAGAAACCTTTCAATTAAACATCTTCACATCTTTGGTTGCACTTGTTACCTAACCAGAGATGGTGAAAATTTAGATAAGATGAAAGAAAAAGGGGATCCGTGCATTCTGGTGGGATACTCCACTCAGTCTAAGGGATATCATGTTTACAACAAGAGAACAAGATTGATAGTTGAATCCATACATCTCAGATTTGATGAGATCAAAGAGATGTCTAAGACGTCTGTTGCTAATGACACTTTAGGCCTCGTTCTCTAACGATAAAAGGTGTCAGATTATGACAACTCTGACCCCGTTCAACAACTACAAAATGTTTCTCCTTCAGTAGATACAACAGTTCCATCACAACAAGAGTTGGATCTACTATTCGGTCCTCTATACAATGAATTTTTTAATGCAGGTACTTCTCGTGTCAACAAGTCTTCTTCTCCCACCGACAATTCTACTCAACAAGACACACACCCTTTAACGAATATTCACCCTACATCAAAACCATCAACTCCTACAAATGTTCATGCTGAGGAAAACAACGATAATTAAGCAGACAATACAGAACATGAATTTACCAATCCTTTCTGTACACTGGTACATGAAGTTGCCGAGTCTTCCTCACGCAATATTGGTAATTTAAATTTGCATACCTTCAATCAACCACAAGATTTTGAATACCGATGGACAAAAGATTACCCGTTAACTCAAGTTCGTAGAAATCCATCCAAGCCAGTAAAACAAGACGACAACTTGCAACCGATCCTGAAATGTGTATGTTCGCACTCACCGTGAGTACTGCGGAACCGAAAAACATTAAGGAGGCAATGGCTGATTCTGCATGGATAAAAGCAATGCAAGAAGAGCTTCATTAGTTTGACAGACTTCAAGTATGGGAATGAGTTGACAAACCCTTTTGGTAAGAATGTAATTAAGCTAAATTGTTTATGGAAGAACAAAAAGGATGAAGACCAAACTGTAATTCGCAATAAGGCATGACTTGTAGCTAAGGGTTATGCTCAGGAAAATGGTATTGATTTCAAAGAATCATTTGCTCCAGTTGCTCGCTATGGAGGCTTGGAGGATTTTTGTTCGCATATGCTTGCACACAAGTCTTTTCACATTTTATCAGATGGATGTGAAAATGGTGTTTCTTAATGGTCCATTGAAGGAGGAGGTTTATGTTGCACAACCAGACGGATTTGTTGATCCTGATCATCTAGAAAAAGTTTACCATCTATATGGATTAAAACAAGCTCCGAGAGCCTGGTATGATGAACTCTCAAAATTCCTGATTTCCAAAGGTTTTACTAAAGGTTTTTCATTTGGTGACCCGAACTATTCACGATAAAATACGGGGAGGACATTCTACTTGTGCAGTTTACGTTGTTGACATTATTTTTTGGTTCCAAAACCCTAATTTTTCAAACATTTTGAAAAAAAAATTTATGCACGTTAGATTTGAGTGTCCTTAATGGAGGGGAAATGAATTCTTTTTAGGACTTCAGATCCACCAATTCCCACGCGGTATTGTTATCCAATCAGGCCAAATATACTTTAGAGATTTGAAAAAACATTGGTATGGGAAAATGGACAAAGCATGGTACACAATGGCTTTGAAACCAAAATTAGATGAAGCTTGAGTGGTGGTGAACCGTAGACCAAACTGGAATACCGTTAGCAAAAATAGGGTGGTCACTTTGTATATGACATATAGTATACCAGACCTAGTGCAAGCTGTATGTTATTGTGCAAAGATATCATGACAGACCGACTGAAATAAACCTACAAAGAGGGTTAAAAGGATCGTTCGTACTTAAGATGGTACCATTCACATGGGACTCTGGTATCGATGGGTTCTGGTTTGAACTAACAGCTTTTTAGATGCCGATCATGCGGAGGATGCATGATACTCGCAATAGCCACTTCTGGAGGAATACAGTTCCTAGGTGATAAGCTAGTCAGATGGATGTTCAAAGAAGCAATTCTGTAAGGGCAATGTCATCGTAGAGACTGAATACGTGGCGTTATCTGCAAGTTGTGCTAAGTAATGTGGGATGCGGTCCACAACTTCATGATTTAGGCTTCAACTACAAACAAAATACCGATTTGTATTGCGGGGGGGGGGGGGGGGGGGGGGGGGGAACTCTTTTTTTCGTCAGCCATTAGCAATTTCCATGCAACCCCGCGTGCAGACTCACCGTACCAAGCATATCCCATACTCGGTGTCACTTCATAATGGAACAGGTTGATGCAAACGGTATAATTGAATTGTGACCTTTGTCGAACTGATACCAATTGGCTGACATGATTTACTAAAGCCCTTCCCGAAGAAGGTTTCAGTTATCTCGTCAGACGCATTGGTTTGAGAGGTTTGACGCTAGAGAACTGGATTGCCGGACGGTGCATGACAAAAGGATCTGCTTGATACTCATCAAACATCTAACTGTACATATTTTTGCAAAAGAAAGATACAAAAAATATAAAATTTCAATAAGATAAAAATACAAAAATATAAATTTTTCAAAAAAGAAAATTAAAAATCAATAAAATCAGGAAAATGTAAAAAAAATATTCTCTCGACATGTTTTCTTGGAATCGATATTTTAAGCTACATAGAAATGTTTGATTAATATCGACAACCGGGCGTGGAATGAAGTTCGAAAAGGAGTTTCAAAGGCTGTTAAAAACATGTCATTTCTAATTTTTCTTTATGGCTTATGTGCAAATATCAGTACATAACCCGGACTTCAAATAAAGAAAAGTTTATCTATAAAGATAACTTATCCTAACAACGAGAAAATCAACTTTTCTCGGTCTTGAAGCTGTTCTTTCAAGACATTCAAAGTTTTAAGCATCAACGAAAAAGGAAAGTTGTTCGCATAGTGCGCTTACCCTTAGAGTGGGAAGAGAAGTCTTGCTAACATGATTTGTTTTTCAAATGTTGACATAATTTTTTACAGAATTTCTCAATGACGAGTAATAATCTTCTCAAAAATTGTGTGTTCAACACTCATCTTTCAAGGGGTGTTTTTAGAAAAAACAACAATTATTGAGTTTGGGATACATAATCTCACGACCATTCATTATGTATTCAACCATTCTTAAATAGTCATCTTTATAAAACTATATAATAATGACAATTCAATAGTATGATAGTTATAGATGACTAAGTGTTCAACCTCAATTTAATATTCTTTTTATCTACGTGGTTTCATTGTTACTTTGGTGGTGTCAAACATATGATTAAATTGAGGGGGATGCAAGTTTTATGTTTCCATGTAATTGATGCTCTATGAATAATGATTTCCCCTTCGGTATTTCAAGACAATTTTATAATCACAAAGTTAGTATTTCAAATACTATGTGCATTAGTATTTAAAATAAGGGAGAAATGTATCTTGGAAATGTGATCTTGAAATAAGAAGTGATTTATCGACTCATAAGTGCTTGATTAGTCTCGAAAAGGTTTTTATGGTTACGATCTCATACCATCAACATCTTATTTCACGGGACAGATTCTGAATAGTCTAATGTTTGTGAGGTTAGGTATTTGTTCTTTGCTCCAACCTGAACGAAGGGATCTGCCCACGGGACACTCCATAGTTAGGAAATAATCAGTCCTTTGGTATGATTGGAGATGACTGTGTATAAGGGAAGTATGCGAATAAAGATTTGAGTAAACACTGGAACAATCACAACAATGGTCGTTGTAATGACGTCTTGGTGTAAGCATTGAAGGGGGTTTGATATGTTGAGACATGAAAAAGAAATGATGGGTTAAAGGGTCTAAAGAAAGAAGGCCCTCCACACAACTTAGGTAGAAACTGGGTCTAATAATATGCTGTCAGAAACACAATGTTGATTAATGACATTGAAGGCGACATCAATGGAACCCACTTTAGTGATGCAATGCCTATCCTCCCCAGCCATTCGAGTTTCTCTCAAAAGAACTTGTCTCATTTTTCACGGAGATACACTGACCTTCGATTGACTTTCTCACTTGTGGTTAGTTAATATTGAATAGCTGGCTGTTGCTCCAGCCTCCGATTACTAAAAACAAAACGCACTATTCGAGTCTAGAGCCATAGAGATCATCAAATAAATCTCATTTGAACATTCCATGACAAAACAACATTGTTGAACATCATTATGTTTCACTAGCGTTGCAAGAGTCATACGCATATTATCTTTGTGATTCTCCAGAACTTTCAGTGTGTTACTCCGTAAGTACTTCACAATGACGATAATGGAAATCCTTCAGTGTCATCATCAAACTGCACTGCGGTAGGTGACTTGAAAGATTTCTATGAATCAAGCTCTTTTGTTGTGACACTGTGATACGATAAAGGTTCCAGTTATTGAATGACAAACATAATCGAAAGATAGTAACTTATCTGATTCCCTAATTTTACCGTGTTGTCTGCTTTGGAGACGATTCCCGTAATGCAGAGCTAGCATGCATGGCATAATCTAATAAATCTGTGTTAGGATGACCCTACACTTTGTGATTGGATACACCTGTCATAGGAGATTCTTTGAATCTACTTGATCACAGGTATGTATTTAATACTGTATATCGGTAATACGGAACGGGAGGTTAATCTTACCAAATTGGTACGAATGACAAAGACCATATTCGTTTTCCACCCGCTTTATTGCTACTGGTTTTATTTAAGGATACTAAAGATGGGAATGGTGATGCCTTATCAGCTTGAAGTCGGATTCATTTACTACATGCTCATGGCTCAATCTACAAAGACATTCTATAAGCTTCAAGAATTCAAAGTATCATGAAAGCTCAAGAATTAAAGACAAAGACTTCCGCACAAAACTTGACTATACAAGATCTTCATTCATATTATATCATGTCTATCATGGGAGATGGTTAGCAAGTTTTTAGAAATGCAGAAGTAATGAGATGTTGGTCAAGACTCAAAGTTAGCATTGGTGGCAAAGACATCAAGATGGAAGGTAAAGATTGATAGATCTCGGAAAGATAAAGACGAAGTCTAAAGACAATGACAAAGGTTAAGATCAAAGATCACAAAGCCATGAAGGAACAAGCCTTCAACGTGGACAGAGAAAAGATCACAGAGCTTAACGACAAAAGCAATCTCATGTTATCACGAAGGAGTTTTCCCAATAAACTACTCGAGGGAGATTGTTAGCCTCACAATATTGAGTCGCACAAGGAAGTCGATTCATTATATTTGGTCTCAGGTCACTTATTAATTTATACGTTCTTAATTGGACTAGCTGGGATATCGGGCTAGTAAATGTATGCTATATTGTATGTGTATCGGGCTATAAAGCCCAAAGTCAATCCTCAGCTCGGCCCAAGTAAAAGCCCAAAACGCCTCATGTAGTGGTGTTGGGTATATATTACCATTTTCCATCAAGGAAAATTGGTGTTGGTTCATTTGTTAAAATTTATCATTGTAAGGTAAATTAACCATTTACTCTTCGTTACTTTTCTATCTTTGTTTCTCTCTCTACAATTCTAATAATTTCCTTCTCTTTTCTACTTGTATTCGAGCAACATGATAATGAAGTGAAGTGATCGAGGGTAACCGACACATAACTATAATGATCCCCGTAGTAATAGAAATTCAAAATTTCCATTAGGATTGAATCAAAAAAAAATTTGGTGTCGGAAATTTCATAAGAACATATATACATTTTCAATTTTTTTTCTCAAAACAAAAAGTTATACATTATTGATTCACGCCAAAAACACGTTAAAATGTTCATTAGTTGATTATCAAAGAAATACATAACTCATATATTATTACTTCAAAATCAAGGGGTGATAATTTATAAAAATAAGGGGTGTTTGGTTCATATCCTAGGTTATGGTCAGAGATCGAAATGACCATCACTTTATTTTAGTTAACATTGTTTATACACATAACTTACCTTGTATAAATCATCAAGATATATAATTCATATATATATTGATACATTTAATAAAAACTATAACATAAAGGGGCGTTTGGTTTAACGTTTTAGAGCATAGTATTGGGTTAAAATAAACACCATTTCATTTTCGTCAAGTCATACGTAATGAACTCACTTTAGTCGGTAAAATATACAACTTAGTCTATATTTTTCGACGATCTTAGTCAAGTCTTGTATTGATAAAGGAGTGTTTGGATCATTTCCTAAAAATTTAATCTAAGATAGATATATATCTAACACTATGACTTATTAATATCATCAATACTTGACAAGATTTACATAAATGTCAAATTTTATTGTTCTAATATATATTTTTCGATACTCTAGTTTGAGTCAAATTGAATTAGGGAACGTGTTGTTTACTTTTTAGGTTTTTATTTTTAGAGTCAAAGTAATCTTTGTCCCACATATGTCGTTTTCAATTTTTTTATACTTGTAGTAATATTTTATTTTGTTGTCTTGTTTAGGTAATTTTTCGTATTTACTCTTCGTGATTAACATGCTCGAGCATACCGTTGGTGATACATCCCACACTAAATCCTATATCCCTAAAGTATCCGAAATACCCAAATTCTCTCCCATTCTTGCTCAATTCTATAAACCAATCGAAAACCGTTGCATTCACGAGGGTCGAGTCATGGATCAACTCTACTTCAAATACAATGGCATTGAGCAAATGTTCACCAATGTTCGCTTTAATTGTCTTTTTGAAATCAATGAGTCAATCGTTCCTCGATTCATTCTAGAACTGTTTTTCGTCATGTTCAAAGTCAACCGTTCATGAGCAAGGTATCTCCTAATCTCTTTCAGGGACCTTCCAACATTAATTCATTCACTTTCTCTCGCCACAATTCGGTCTAATTATTTAGAAATTCATACAATGGTCGTGAGACATATTTCACGATACGAATGGGATCTTGCATCTCTTGCATACTCCCAAGAAACTGAGGGACCATATCACACCTATCTTCCTACTCCCGATGATATTCGTCGATTTCTTCAAATTGAACGTGTCGATTTTATCCGCACCCATAAAAGTCAACAAAGTGTCGTCTCACTCCTAATCAATTTCTTACCAAAGAATTTAAGACAAGGACATGAGGCAGTTGGGGAAAACTCATTCGTGAGAATGTGGTTCGGATTAGGAGGCAACTGGGAACATACTTCCCAACTTATATCGCTCACATGTTGTTATTCCCGCTGGCTATTTCAATCTCATAGCTAAAACCTAGGTCACTGGGATCTATGTCTAACAGAGGTATGAAAGTAGTGGAAAAAAACTACGGTCGGCACCGGAATCGAATAATGTTGTAGCATAGTAGTTGTTTAGAGTAAACGTACCCATCACAATGTTCGGGTCCTGGCGAGCTTCCTTTACTCCCATCATGAATGATCTTCCACGTGCCTGATTACCATTGTCCAAAAAGAAATAAGAGATTTTGCACAGTAGTAAAAGTAGTTGAAATAGATTTTGAGTATCATTTTCCCCCAATGGAAAAGAGTTTAAAAAAAGTGGGGCTACGAGAACTCACCTTTAAACAAGTGATAAGTAGCTGATGATACGATTAAACAATTGTATGCAATGGCGTCCAGACACGACCTAATCCAGTTAATGTCCGATTTAGATATATGTTTCTTAAATGTACGTTTAGGGTTGATGCATAGAAGTCAAAATGTGCGTTGTACGGTCACTTTTAATGTTATTGGTTGTGTGATGGTTGGTGATTTAGACTCGAATAAGATATATCATAGTATATATGTTAGATAGTATTTGCTTATACCACTTAAGAAAATAGACGAGTAAAATATCAAGACTTAGATAATAGTTATTAATAAATATGTTTCGGTAATCTGTCTGGTAGTCTTAAGTTACCTAGTTTAATTGTATTAGTTATGAAAAGTGATACGTTTTAGTTACGCTAAATCAGTAATAGAAGTTCAATAATTTATAAAATTATAAAATATATTTTCGTCTTTTAGTCAGTTTATTAAAATAATAATATTTTATTAATTTGTCTTTTGCCGGATTTCTAAAAAATTACGTTTTTAGTAAAATATTCTAAGTATAATATTTTTATGAAATTTCGGCATGACCCGTTCGTTTATAAGACGTTTCCAAGGTTTTAACCTTATTTTTTTCAAACACTTTCCCTTAAATAAATCAATTCTGACAAAACGACTAAAAATCCACATTTCGCGTTGTTTATCAAGACGCATTTCCTTCAAATGACTATTTGACTATCCAAATTTATATACGAGTATAAATCGTTACCACTTTATCCTTCAAAATGTCTCGTTTAAGCCTATTGGGCCTTGAGGCCCGATAGTAGTCCAAAATATTGTTATTAGTTTTAAAACCCGTTTTAGGCTGATTATCAAGCTTGTTAAGAAAATAAGTCTAACGAATAATCCACAAAAGAATCCAAGGCTCATGGACCAAGACTAAGCCATGGTTTGGACCTAGCTTTGTAACACCCCTAAAATGCGATACGCAGCGGAATACAACGGTTGGGGTGCTACTTCATAATACATGCACACGAGTCCCAGTAAACGCTTAATAATGCGTTTATAAAACATGGTTTCATTTATTAGAAAGATCAGAGTTACATAGGTCCCAATACCATTGTAGAAATTATTTCTAAAAGTCACAACACGACTTGATTTCTAAAACGCTTGTTTAGTTTATGACACCACTTCACCGAGACGCCGTCCTTGATATCCGCGTTCCGTTCCATCCAAGCCATCAACAATACCTAACCTGAGATACATGCTTAAAAACGTCAACAAAACGTTGAGTGAATTCATAGAGTTTACACACAAACAGTTAGAACGCATATTTGGTTCAACAAAACATATAACATTGCTCGTAAGCCAAGTTATAAAAATATTGATTTCCAACTAATGAGCCCGTGTACTGAAACTTAACACATTCATCCCGTAGGACGAAATCATGACCGGGAAGTATGCAACTTCCCCTAATACTAACCACAAAATGTCCGTTACATGGTGCTCACCGTCGGATTCATACCCCGGACAGGGTTGTCAATCCCAATAAATCTATTTAATACATTAGCGTTCACCATCAACAAGGCAATTAACGGTCACACAGTAAATGACATATACTCAATAGTGAATGGAATCATATTTAGCATCAAAACATATTGCGTTCAATTTCACAAAACAAGCAATATATCCCCCTCGCGGAGTTTAAAAACATTGAAAACTTTAAAAGCGAGGCTATGAACTCACCTTGATCAAAAGCCGTTGATCAAACAATGAAGTCTAGCACGAAAATCCACAAACGCGATCACGACCTATAATTAGAGTCGCTCGATTACTATACCGAAAAGTATGGTCAACGATGCGTACATCATATCAACAAAATCATATATATATATATATATATATATATATATATATTCATACATGTGATGAGAAATCCACTTGCGCCTTTAATCCTAAAACCCCACAATATTAGGTTACGATCATTCTTTCATTTATATCATACATCGCTTAATCGAATACTTTCTATTTTAAGAAACTTTCTATTTTTGGAAAGTTGCTATTTTCGGAAAGTTACCATATTTAGTAAGTCTCGTTATCAAAATATATTTGTGATAAGATTTAGTTATCTCGTCGAACCCTCGACCGTCAATGTGGTTACCAACTACTCATATCGATATTATTTTTCGATTATTACTAAAGTTTCTATTTTTAGAATATACCCCGTTCGTATCCATCGTTAAGTCTAAAATGTCTTACTCTTAGTAATAATAGCGTTTACTCACTTTTATTATGTCCGACAAGTTTAGTATTAACCCGTTGACTTTCAAAAGTCAACGCTAGACTTTGTTTGACTTTTATACTTATATTTATTTTTACCCAAATCTGACCAGCGCCAAACGACCCTCTAAATCACGTTTTTACGATTTGGACGAAGAAGGAATTTTATGCGAAACGATATTCCGGACAACTTTTTTGTTTTAGCCGAGACCTGAATTTCGACAGAAAATGACCAAAATGCCCTTTTTCAATTCAGCTGTAACTTGTATTTTTATTAAAAACGCAGCAGTTTGACCATCGGTTTTGACCCGCTATATCACGTTTTCGTGACTTTGACCAAAAAGAGATTTTATGTAAAACATCATTCCGGACAACTTTTGTGTTTCGCCGGAAGGCTGAACGAACTCGAAAGTGCCCAAAATCGCCGTTTAAAATCTGATCAGCAACCAAAATAAGCTTAAATAGCTGATTGCAATTTATAGTTTTTCTAAACTTGTTTTCGCCATAACTTCTTCGTTATTAGGAGTTACGGGACGTTCGAATTACCGAAACGTACATTAGAATGAACTCTATCATATTTCAAGATCAAAAATCAGTTTTTATAATTTTTCGAGCCTCGTTTTCTGAGCCAAACTTTCTGCTCGAAATTTATTTTACAAAACTTATCGAAACTTCATTTTCACCTCACAACAACATCAAATACGCCTAGCTAACCTATCTCCGTCAACTAATCAATCTATTCACATTCTATTCTAACCAACACAAGTGTCGGACCTCATCACATATAATATACGAAATCAAATTAAGAACGAAACAACGAAATAAACATAACTAGGATACTTACAACAACACACAAGGTGTTGGTTCCGGCTTTCTTTGGACGCAAACACGAACACAAACCTAAGCCATTTTTTACAAACCTCACTTCAATAATACTTTAATATAACTATTTTAAACTACCCCTCAACTCGAAATCTTATGAATCAAACCCGAACTCCAACTCCGAAAATATCCATTGCATGTGTTATTTTATTGCGTAGATGTGTAGGAAATGAAGAGAGGATTCGGAAAATATAGGTTGATCGGAATGCATGTGACTTTTTCCGGCGACATGGCGGTTTTCGGTGACTAGAAAACTTTTCTGGTGGTGGTGGTGGTTTCCGGCCGAATACAAAGGGGGAGAGAAAGTGTGTGTTTTGTGTTATAAAAATATGGAAGTAAACATATGTATATATACTTGTAATTTTAGCTATTTGGCAAGAATAGTCCTCCCCTCTTTTCTCTTATTAGATTTTTTACACACCATACTTTTATTTAAGTTAAAAACGACAATCGTGGCTCGGGATTTCACATCCGAGACCATTTTATTTTCCGTCACACTTTTCTTAGCTTAAAACATTTAATTAAATGTGTACACTTTTAAAATGTGAATCCAGCTCAAGACAAGGAACAAAATGACGACATTCATAAAAATAATATATTTACGATCTTAAAAATAATAACGAGATGCGTTGAAAATTTTTACGATGCTCGAAACGGTAAATTGACCACGCGTCAAATGTGACTCGCGAAACTCCAAAAAATATATTTAAAATTCTGTCCTTATTAATATAGCGAAAAATAAATTATTTCACGAAAAAAAGGGGGGGAAAAAAAATAAAATTTTAAATGTCGACGTTCGCTTACGAAAATTCATAAAATAATAATAATGACGTCGAACTCACGATCGTCATACGCGTCGTGAAAATCGGGTTGTTACAATAACACCTTTCACATCTTGAACCTGGAGAAATGTTTATCTGATGAAAACCTTATCATTCCACTAAATGAAATTCGACTAGACAACAAGCTACACTTATTGAGGATCTTATAGAGATTATAGACTGTTGGGAATTATATTTGAGTTGATAAGACTGTTGGGAATTATATAGACTGTGTGATTATATTTAGTGATAATACAAAACTTCTGAAGATAAACTTAATGTTAAAAAGATTTATTAATATCTTATTTGTTTTTTATCCTTTGTGTAAACCTAAGAATGATCTCTAGTATTAGAAAGAGATGTTATATAGTCGTAAAGTTTTCTAGGGGGGGGGGTTCTGAGGTCAAGAGAATTTATTTTTGTAAACACCAGAAATAAATGTGTTTCTCGTCGTCAAGTTCTCTAAGAGCGCCTAGGTTTAGTGTTTTAGGCCCCCCCCTCAATGATCTTGATTCCTTGGTTATAGTTTTAGATAACACGATCTAGAATTGATCACTAGAATGGGGCTGGGGCTGTTAGGAACGTTTAGTTATTAATGAAGAAACACCTTGTTGAATATCATTGTTCTTATGTTAATTCCGCTATACATATTCTATGTTCAATGTTATTGTTAATCCTAGATATAAGATCTAAACAATCTGAGCTTACAACGATTCTTTAGTTTCCACAATTGGTATCAGAGCTTCAGGGCTCATGATCTAGGATCACAAGGTTTGTTTTGAAGTCGTGTTCTTGATGAAAAAAAAGTAACGAGTCTTTGTTTGGTGTATTGGTGATTTTGGCGAAGTTAGGGTTTTTGCGACATTTTAAAGCGTCGTCTTTATATTAGGGTTTATTCACAAAACCCTAAATTTGGTTAAACATTTTTGATAATGTTTGGTGTTCATTGGTTGATTACTGCTGCTCTAGCAACATCAGGTATGAGAGTTTATTTGGTTTTTGAGAATCAGACGTAAGTACAAGTTATGGTTTTTATTGAAGAACCAGTTACATCATCATCATGTTGGTAAATCATCATGCTCATCGTTATGGTTATGATTGTGTTTGCAACAAAATCTCAACAGCAGGTTCATGTGTGGTTACTGTTAGGGTTTCGAGTTCAGAGTTAATACTACTATGGTTGAAGGTTTCTTGTGCTTGATTCTTGAAGCAGCAGGTCAATGAAGATTATGGTTAGTGCTGCGTGTTGATAAAGGTTTTTGGATAGAAGAAAACGCAACAGGATGTAATTATGATCATGATATTGAATCTAGATTCGCATGTATGTATATGTGGGCTTTCTGGTTTGATTCGTGTTTTGGTGTTTAGAAGCCCATTAAAAGCTGATGATTGGATTGATATGATATTAATATTGCTTCATGATGATCATTTTCAATATTGTTACAACTATTGGTTCCTGATTTTTAGGGATTGGATTTTGTATCCATAACTACTTCCGTATATGTTGGATGTGGATTGACTGCTTAGTGGTTATGGTTTGGCAGTATATGTTTGTACGTGTGTAAATGGTATTATTCGTACTATATTTGGGCTTGGATCAGTTATGGATTATGTTGCTAATAGAACAGTAGTAATTTCTAATGTTAATATGTGTTACTACTGCTCCTTTACATTAGTACTGTTCGAATACTTTTAGTACTGCCAGTTGATGATTAGTGCTGTCAAAGAAGGGAAGTTTATGCTGCCTATGATTTAATGTTGCGCATATATTTACTGTTTCCAAAGGGAAGGTTAGTACTGCTTGTGTATTTGGTTAGTACTGCCAGATTGATTTAGTGCTGCTAGAAGAGTATTACTACTGTCAGGTTTGTTTCGTGTGTTAATACTGCTAGGCTTCTTTTGGATTGTTTCTACTGCCAGTTATGACAGATATCTGACAAAGGGCAGTTTTGGATCTCGAATTGAACATGATACTTCGTTTAAGGGGAAGCTAATAGATTGATTTTAGTTTAAATGTTTAAAGGCTCGTATTTTTGGATTTCTTGGATTAATTGATTATGAAGAAGGTTGTTTATTACTTATTTGAAGTTGAAGTGGAGTTTTTTGGATGCGTGTTCTTATCATATCTTAAAGTGGGTGTTACACTTTAAAGATAACTTGTTCGTGCTTAGAAACGATGTGACGAAGACTTGACGAATCTAGCAAAGGTGTGTGATCTAACTTATGGTGCTCAATGCTCACATTTGTTATCACTTTGGTCTGGTGTCTCATAGAAGATGAGGATAATTGTCAAGAGGTTGCGATCTACTTATATTTCACAGATTTATTTATATGTTTGGAGTCACGTGGATAGTACAAGATATAAGACACAAGTTTGGGTTGTTTTACTTCTACATCAAGTTCGTTATACTTAATTTTCTTCATCAGTAATCATTACATAGAGCCTACATTCAAGAAATAATTAACGTATGGGTTTCAGGGAAAGCTTATTGTTAAAATGTTTAACCATTTACATGCACCACATGAGGTGAAGGTTTTTACTACTGCTAGTTATTATTACTACTACTAGTTTAAGTTTCTACTACTCAAGTTCATTTATCTTAAGGTACGTCATGGAGGGTAATTTGAGTTGTTGGAAGGCGGGATTAGAAGTGTGATAGTGGTTTGTGGTTGTCAAAATCAAAGTTGTATACTTTAGTCCCCTATTTGATTATGACAAAAGGGGAAGAAGATTAACAAAGAAGATGTGCAACTTACAGATCCTTGGTGGAATGATCCTTATTCTTTCATATATATATTAGCTTCAGGGGAAGTTTGTACTTATATGGTTTTGTCATTATCAACTAGGAGAAGATTGTTGGGAATTATATTTGAGTTGATAAGGCAAAACATATGAAAGATGAAGGACTTAAAAGGCAAAGGAAGAACTCTTCAAAAGATGGAAGATTTTGAAGATTCTGAAGATAAAGTTAAATGTTAAAAAGATTTATTAATATCTTTATTTGTTTTTATCCTTTGTAAACCTAATATCTCTAGTATAAAAAAGAGATATAGGTCGTATAGTTTTCTGCGTGTCAAGATGTAAACACCAGAAAAGTGTGTGTTCTAGGCATCAAGTTCTCTAAGGAGACGCCTAGGTTTAGTGTTTTAGCCTCAAGGATCTTTGATTCCTTGTTATATTTTAGATAACACGTTCTAGAATTGGGGCTGTTAGGAACGTTTAGTTATTAATGAAGAAACACCTTGTTGAATATCATTGTTCTTATGTTAATTCCGCTATACATATTCTATGTTCAATGTTATTGTTAATCCTAGATATAAGATCTAAACAATCTGAGCTTACAACGATTCTTTAGTTTCCACATAGACCGTGAGGTCAAACAACTAAAGCAGATCCGTATCCCTATCGCCAAAGTTCATTGGAACTCTCGACGAGGACCTAAATTCACATGGGAGCATGATTACGAAACTAAACAAAAATATCCACACTTCGCGTGTACGTCGTCAGGAGTACAAACGAGCTGAATTTCGGGACGAAATTCTTTTTACGGGGAAGAATGTGACAACCGTAAAAAATCCAAGCTAACAACCGTTAGTGTTGCGTACCGTTCATGTCATATTTCCATTTCATTGATTTCAATTGTAAATTATTTTGGTCATTTTGTGCATAACTTTCTATTCTAGGAACCCTAGTCTAGAAATGTACCTTCGACCTACGGCTCTAGTTAAACGTAATTTAAACGGTCAACGATATGCTCAAGTCATTTTAACATGTTAGTGTCACTCACACATGTAAAGTCGAGTCATTTTAAGTTCTAAGTCTTTTACTTTCACCTGAAATTTTACATTCGCGTTTAAGCGTTTACGGTTTTGCAATTTGACATTTTTGTGTAACACTTACAAAATAATATCGTCACCCTTAGAAAAGTTAGTCTAAATAACTTTTACATACTCATTTAAGGTCACTTTAAGATTCACCACTTTTAAGTTCATCCAACACTCACTATCATGTTTTAGCATTTTCGGGTCTAATACTAATACGTATTTTTGTATAACCTTCACCTTTTTTAATTATACAACATATTTGTATAAAAGAATAAAATAAATACCCCTCCTAAAACCCCAAAACTGGATTTCCAATGTCCCCCACCTCTCTTGATAGCCAATTAGTCATCTCTCTTGATAGCCAGTCATCTTTGTTGCTTCCAAACACACTCATTTATCTTTTTATCCCATAACCACTCCATCTCTTACATACTCATTCACTCTAATCCTCACACACACTTCCAATCTCAGATTTTGGCACACTCTCTCTCTCTCCTCCCCTTAAGAAATTTTGGCCACCATCAAACCATCATCAACCACCACTCAAAACTTTGATTAAACACTCAAAAAAGGCTTATTTCATCACCCTCTACAAGTCTCTTGGTTCGTTTTCATTCAAGACATCTCTATTTTATGGTTTGAGGGCTGATTTTTCTTGATTAATTAAGGGTTAGGTGCCAAGTTATAGATAAATTAGGGGTTTCATTGTTGTGGTGAAAGAAGAGTATTCTTGTTGCTTGGTTATTTTTGAAGTATTGGGTTTGATTCTTGACTTTGATTCTTCATTCCCATCATGCTTGAGATTAAGGGGCTGAAGTAGGAGGATTATAGGAGTTCTCGAAAGGGTTATTCAAGTATTTGGTTAGGTTAGTGTTGTATTGGGTTAGTGTTGTATTGGCTCGAAATTTATAGAGCAAGATTGTTGATCTTGTTATCATTCATCACCATTTTCATCTTCTTTGTAAGATCATTGTATCTCTATAAACATTCCTTGTAAAAGTATTCATTTTTGATGTATTTTCTGTTATTAAGATGTAATTATATTCTCTATTATGTATTGGTAAAAAATATGGCATTGTACTTAATGATTTAGAGTTAGAAAACTTGTTTTTGATGGGTTTGCAACATTATTTTCGGATCAGATTTAGATCAGTAGGGTGTGGAGGTATTTTTGAAATGTTAATGACCTATGAGGTTTTGGAAAATACTATAGAGACCTAGGTATGTGTCTTAGCTTCATTTGTCCGGTTGAATCGAAGCGTAACTATGCCCGATGAATTGTTTATGAAATAAACAGTAAAAGTAGTCGGAAAACGCACACAGATTTTCATATGGTTATAACTCCAGAATTTTGTATAGAAATCCCTATTTTTGTAAAACTAAAACTTGTAGATATTAGGTTAACTTAAATTTTGCCGCGTGAACCAGCCTCAACGGATCTACGGTTTGGGAGATACGTCCAATTTAGCGAGGCGGTAAAAATCTGTTAAAAATCAGTTTTGGTAACTAAGGGAAAAAGGGTAATTTCAAATGTGTTGCGAAACTTTTAAAGCCGCGGGGCCCACAAATCTGTAAATAGACTCGCTTATTTTTCAGTGGGCGTAAAAACCGAACCAAGACTATTTACGGATTAAGAATTATAAGCCCGAGAAGTTAGATAAAAATTGAATTTTAGGACAACCTACTTGTTTTGAACTAATAAAAATATATATGGACACTCGTAAATGGGCCTATGCATAAATAAATATTTGTTTTGGGTTATAATTAATAAGTTGGATATTGTGTTTTTGGGCCTAATTATATTTTATAAAAAAAAACTAAAGCACTAGGGTGCAATGCCAATCATTTTATAAAAATATGTTTATCACACTTACTTATAATTGTTGCATAATATATATATATATATATATATATATATATATATATATATATATATATATATATATATATATATATATATATATATATAGTGGCATTTTCTTTACAGAATTACTTTTTTGTACAGAACCTACAGAACCAAATTAAAACCGTTAGATCATTTTATTAATGGATGAGATGATTTGTGCCATTTGTGTAATTAATGTAATGTATAAGGATGTTAAGTAAATCTCTTTTAAATTAATTAAAGGCATTAAAGGAATTTCAAATTCTTATTTTTCATAAACCGTTCCACATTTTATGACTGATTCATGAAATCAGTTAATTCCATATATTTTTCTCTCACATATGCCTCTCTCAAACCCTAATTTACCTTTATTTATTTCTCAGCCACCTGAACAATCTCCATCAATCACAAACAAAAAGGAAAACGATCGTAGATATATTTCACTCTTGTTTCTTAATATCTCGAAGATAAATATACAAGTCATCTTATTTGATGTAAAGTCTCATTATTTTTGCACATGATGTTTGGTTCGTCCAAATCAAGAGAAAGGTAATTTTTTATGTTTATTCAATTCCTTGATAATTGTTGATACTAAAAAATGGTGTTTAATTTACAAATATCTTTTTTCCTTGGAGACTTTAATATCACGGTGGAAGATTATTTTTTTATGTTATGAGACATAATTATTTATTATAGAATACTCACAACATCATTTGTGGCCAAACTGAGGTTTAATATTAGTTTATTAAAATTGTTTTTTCTTTTGAGATTGTAATTGGTAGAATACGGTTGAGGATGAAATTATTTACTAAATTTGTTTGTTACTTATTTCGCTTGTGATGGTCCAAAAGTGGATCTCGATTCGGTAAAGTTGCAGACCATAGTTATCATCATCAAATATGTAGTAAATAAAACCACATCTGTGTGAATTAGCTTTCCAATATGTGTTACGTTAGTTTACTAAATTTATTTAAGCAAAGCTTGTGTATAAATGCTATGGAGTATGTTATGGAGTACTATACCCAATTGGTTTATTAAGTCAAAATGGTCAGATGGCCAATCATGTATTTTCTGGTTTGTATTTTGGTAAATCTAATTGGTTTATGAATTGAAAATTGTTGTAGACAACTTTCAAAGTTACTAGTGTTGGTAAATTAATCCGTCCTTTTTAATATATCCGAGGCATTTTTTTATTTTTAATTTATTATTCATCATTAAAAATGTGTCAATTATGCAATACTATATCTGATCTTGTAATTATAATAATCATGTATGCTCTTTTTTAATTTATTATTCAGGTGCTCACAAAAAATGTGCAGTAATATGTTTTTGGAAGTCGTGCACATATGTTTTTCGAAGAGTGCACACATGTTTTTGAACAACATGGATATAGTGGATTTATATTTCTAATGTATTTCATTTGATATCAAATTTTGTTTATGTATTTATGTTTTTTGTTTGTTATTTGTATTTGAAATGTATTTCATTTGATATCAATTTTTGTCTATATTTTGTGTTATAA
>BQNB010024074.1:0-61126 GCA_026074375.1 Tanacetum coccineum
CTTCTCCAAGATATTATACTCCGCACGCATCCTCACCTCGGAGCTCAAACTAAAATTACTTGCGACTGATACATTGAACTCAGTAAATAGTTGCTTATGCTCTATTCCAAGGACTGTCTTGAAGAAGGCAGGAGGAGTAAAGTGATCAATCATATTGGCACACAAACGGCCATCATTCAGCTCAAAACCCTTGGTCACCGTCCACTCAGGAACATAGATTTCCTCCGAGCCGGCACCTACAGCCTCTTCCGCACGGATGCTCCCGACATCAAAACCACTACCTGACCTCCCTGTAAAAAGACTAAGAGTACGATCCGTCTTCTCAGATGAGCTAGAAAAACCAAAAACGGACGGATGCGGCACACTTTTATCTTTGCTAACATCAGCAGGAGTAGCAACAATAGTAGCCTCAGTCATGACCAGAGCAGCAGACCTGACAAGAGAATCAACTTCAGGATCCGCAGATTTAGCGCCTGAGTGATGAGAAGAATCAGAAAGGACTACGAACATTGCGGATGGACCTATAGTTCGCAAGGAAGGGCCAGTCACGGAGTCAGTACGATCTCCGCCCTCCTCCAAAGGTAAAGCTGTCATGGAAGAAGTAATAAAGGGTAAAGTATGAAGAGCTGGAATACCCTGTTCTACCGTTAATCGAGAATCTTGGAGCAACCTGTTAAGAACACTAGGAGACTTACCTCCAGTAGTGGAACCACCAGCAGTCCCATAATCGGCCCTTAATCTTTTGGGTGGATGGGAAGCGACAGACAGTCCCTCACTATCATAGGTTACTCTCTTTTTCTTTGAACGCTTGGGCCTAGGAATTTCAGCTTCAACAGGCTCAGTGACAGGCACGGTTGGCTCAACATTATCCTGACCAGCAACGGAATCAAACCCCCGATCTCCACCATCACCAACACTTGCATCTCCAACAAATTCCCTCTCCACACTAGCCGACAACTCTCCGGAGGAACGAACCACAGAGGTCGGAAGTAGGGTCACGGTGCGATGTTTGGCCACGGTGACAATAGGTCTTTCATTTTCAGCTCTGGCTCTTTCAACAATCCTCACCTTGCGGGGATCAGCGGTACGGATAAAAGCATTCAAATCCATCTCTGCAAAAGACAACAGGGAAAAAGGATAAGGAAACAAGAAAATGGGAAAAGCATAAACAATAATCAAAGTGCGTACGGAAAATAGAACCCACCCTCTCCGTCCTCATACTCAAAGCGGGGATAAGTATCTTTATTCAAAAGGTAATTACGGCTTATGCCAACCCAGCAAAGAAATTCTTCCGGGAACCTAAGAAACGGAGAGGCTTGAGCAATAAGGGTATTAACATGCTCCACGTTATATTCAGAGGGGGCGGGAGCTCGATCTTTGACAATATTTGAACCCGAAAACCAACTAAACCGGGCATTAGCAGGAACCACAAACTCATCAACCCAGAAAAAATGATCATTCCAATTCTTCACGGAATCCAAATTCTTGGAATAGCAAGCACGGACGTTCGGACGCTTAGTGAACCCAAACCATCCATTTTTATAATTGTGTGTATAAAAGTAGCGGAACAAGCTAACATCAGGTTCAATATTGCAAACACGGCACAAGATTTCAAAATGAGAAACCTTGGCAGATCCAAACACGGACAATTGGGAAAACGGAATGCGGAAATGGGTGAGAACAGACACGAAGAAGGTAGAAAACGGGATACGGTAGTTGGCATAATCAAAAAATCGGGTGTACATTCCAACTTTACCAGTTGGTCTTTCGTGCATGGTGGCATCAGGGCTTGGTAATTGAGGATGAACTTCCTCAGGAACGAAATATTTAGCACAAATAGCATTAAGGTGTTCTTGTGTAAGAACACATTTGAGGGATGTAATACTGCCCATAATAAAATAGAAACAAAGAGATTAACCTGAATAAAAACAAACTGGTAGAATCAAGGAGGCTGTGCAACTAAGAAAACCTTGGAATTTATCAACAATGGTGGAAGAATGAAAGAGATGAAAAAAGAAACAGTAAGGCATGAATCGACTATTTATACCCATGGTATATTTAAGTCAAGAGACGGTAGGATGATGACACGTGCCAAGACACTTCCCAATCAACGGTGCAAGGATATAGTAAAAAGATAATGATAACAGCTGGATATGGGACCCAGGCGGTCAAATCATGCAGAAGATAAAGGGACAAGAAGAGTCCACGTTACCAACGACAAACTGCCAAAACGGTACAAAGAACGCGGAACAGGGCAAGAGTAAACGAAAATTTGATCACGGAACCTTAAGTCTAGCAACGCTCACCGCACGCTATAATTGTACCACGTACAGTAAGCAAACTAGACTGGGAGGACTTGATGACGTATAATATGAGCACCAAGCTTACTGGGCTTAGTTCATAATATACGCACATAGGCCCGGGCCCAATACAATAAATAGCCGGACTGCTAAGCCTACAAGGGTCATGCCCGAATATTCCGAAGACGCACGTGAGTGTCTTCAAAGCCGCACCTGTTGCATCTCCGCGGACAAACACTGACCGCGGAAGAACACTCGCGTCCGCAAACACGATTACACGTGGACCCTTGCCCGACAAGGGACCCACTCCGGCCACCAACAGTTACAAGCGAAATACTAGGGAACCCTAGTATTGGGCTTGCCTATAAATAGGGGCCATCTCACACCCCAAAAAGGTACATTCTGTCTAATCATTAATACACACATACTCTGACATTCTCTGACAAACATGTGTACTTACTCTCACGCCGGAGCTTAATCGCGGGGTCCGCCCTGCGGTAAGGCTAACGGTTTATTCTCATTTGTGCAGATTATCTCTCCATTACTTGGATTAGTACAAGATCAACATCACAGCCCATCCATTGGCCCAGCCCATCCATTGGCCCAGCCCAATAAATGATCTAAACCCATATTCACCCCCATACATAGTTTTTGTACTAACAAGTCACGTTGAATCGTTAATGTATTTGATTAAACTTCAAAGTCACCATTGACGACGTTTTGAGGTCACATCGACCAACTAAAACATATATATTCTATTTATACAATTAATCATGTTGCATGAAGCCCAACTAACCACGGTGCGTCAACTAGATTTCATGTCAAAGAATTGAAGTTGTACAAATATTTAATTTGATAAAAGATGCAATTAAACTAGTCTTTTTTTCTTTTCTTTTCTAGGAGGACGTTTAAGTGGACGTTATGGTTATTTAGAAGTTACTGGCTGAGTAGCAAATCGTAGAATGGCAGCTGTGATATTTCTAGAAGTTATTGGTTGAGTAGTCATGAAGAAAATTGTTTTAATTGACTGAATGTTAGTTACTCGTTGAGAAACAAACCCCGTGTCTGTAAATTATAACTATGTACACATTTATCACTAGGGATAGGTATGTGTGCTTTTTAATTATTAAAAAAAACTCACCTCAAGAGGTAAAAAAAAACTTACAAAACGCACTCTCAAACTATACGAGAAGTTACAAAAACGATTTTAAACTTTTACTTGTTTACGACTCTTTTATATAACGAACTTTATTTATCAAATATAGAACATATATCTATCGATTCATTCGTAAAAAAATATGTCACTGAAAAGATCATCGAATTACGAACAAAACGAGCCCAGTATTGCAACGCTTCTAACATACGTACGATTTTATAAAAATGTTGAAATTTGATATATATTTTTGAAAATTTACGGAAATAGTCCTTGAAGTTATCGGTCCGTTGCAAAGTTAGTTCTTAATGACTAACTTTTCAATTGAACGCTAGTCGAAAGACTATTTTCGAAAAAAGTTTAGAATTTTTTTACGAAAATAGTCTTTGAGATTATCGTTCAATTACAAAGTTAGTCCTTAAGGACTCACTTACTATACGAAAATAGTCCTTGGTTATCATTCTGTTGTAAAATTAGTCTTTAACGTAAAACGCGCTCCGCAGTGAAACGCGGGTTCAAACCCTTGTTTATATCAACTAGTTAATAGTTATATATGAGTTTCATATATAATTATATAATTATATATTATATAACTATTATTAAAGAGCAGTTTGTTTTGCCAATAAAAAAATCAAAACTTAACGACTCACAATGTATAAAAAAAAACTTTCAAAACGCACCCTCAAAGTATACAAAATCGATCTTAAACTTTCTCTATCTACGACTTTTTTATATAACAAATTTATTTATCAAATATGGAACGCATAGCTATCGATTCATTAGGGAAAAAATGTCACAGAAAAGATCGTCGAATTGCGAACAAAACGAGCCCAATATTGCAATGCTTCTCAAATGCCTACGATTTTATAGAAAACGTAGAAGTTTATTATATATATTTTTAAGAAACTTATGGAAATAGTCCCTGAGATTATCGGTCCGTTGCAAGGTTGGTCCGAAAAACTGACAAATAGTATTTGGGATTATTTGTCCATTGCAAAATTAGTCTCGCGCGCTCCGCCGTGACGCGCGAGTTACGAACCTCGTTATGATGAAACATCAGGTATAAGAGTAGTATATTAAATTAAAGTAGATCATATATGTTGGACAATTACAACACACTCGAAGTTCGATCTCGGAACGCTAGATCACAAGTTGTATCGAGCACAAGTAGCAAACACGAGAGACCACAAAGAACTGAAAAGTATACACACACTTTTACCAAACATTTATTGAATCATATAATAAAGCTATTACAACGAGAAATGAGGATGTTAAAGAACTAGCGTCCCCACTCACCTTTATTTATAGAGATGAGGGCTAGAAACCTTCATCTAGTCGGTTTGGAATTACTATAGCTGATCCTAGATAAAGCTTAGCCTGCATTGCACTCCAAACTAACTTATCATAGTTCTAGTCTACTCATAATCAATATTACAATGTACACTTAAGTCTCTAATCTATATTTAAGTTTACCACTAATTTCCTACAATTTCCACCTTAGGAGTAACACTTAAACATAACCAATATTTGACACCTTTTCCTAGTGATACAACCTGGAACTAGGGACTACCTTATCGATAAGACATTGTACTTCAGTAATTTTCCAAGACTAGCTTATGTAGACTCATTCATTTCTTTCTTTTCAGCAACATTACCTCCATACCCTTTTGACCAAGTACTCCGGTTACCATGATGTTTGCCCCCACCTTTATACCATAGTGTACGTTTTCCTACTCTTTTACCAGGCAGTCCGTGTTTGTCCTTTCTTCAAGTTGCTTGTCCTCCAGCCGTCTTTGAGCCACTTTAGTATCATCGTTGTTATCTTGAAAAACCTCAACTTCACGATTCCTTTGAGTTCCTTGCAGTTCCACCTCAAACCAAACATGTTTATCAACTTGTACTCCGTGGAATCCTGTTTCAACATCAGGACCAAGTTGTTTGATGTGACAACCTACATTTTTAGGTCATTTTACATCAATAAACTCAAAACTATTCACTTTGAACCTTTACATGTTTACTTTTAATTATAACCGTTAAGTTAAGTCGCGTAAACTAAAAATAAACATTTAACATAAACCGGCATTTTTCCAGGTTAATAATTTCCTATTAACTCGAAATATTTTATTTTGAATGTTTACATACTTGATTTAACCTAAACCAGGAAGTTATCCCACGTAAAACGAAAAACATCTTTGGACGCACACCGACTCTAGACTAAGTTTAGTCCACATTATTTAAACATATTATCAATCTCATGAGCATTATTTTACAAGTCATATACATTTGGTTTTACCACTTTTTAAATAACTCGTTTAAACTCGCGTTTTAATGCGTACATGCATGCACAAACTACCCAATACCCTCACCACCTTTAAACTAACACCTTAAACACCTATTACTATCAAAAATCAATTAGTTCCCTCCCTATTTAACTTATATAAACCAACCCCTAAGTGTATTGTATACAAAAATACATTAAAGCCTCTTATATACACAATATCCTACCAACTAGTGCTAATATTTTAAGTCTTTCTTACATAATCCTTACACAAAATCAACCACACCATCCCTCCCTCTCCTAGCTCTTACACACGCCAACCCCCACCTCCTTTGTCATAGTATTGTCCCTTAGATATTTCCCATAAGTCTTTCACTCTTTTTATATATTTCACACTAGCATTCTTTCTCATTTCATCACAACAAAAAACACATAAACACTCTCCTTTTTTCTTTGAAATTTCGGCAGCCAACACAACAAGAACAAGGGTATTTTCAAGCTTGGTTAAGTGTTATAAAAGATCATAAAAAGGGTTATAAGAAGCTAGGGTTTTGTGCATTTAAAACTAGGGGGTTTTCATTTATTATCTTGGGTAATCTTACACCTTATTCTTAATCATCTTCACGAACACTTTATAAGCATTAATAACTCATTTCCATACTCATTTACATTCTTGTTTATCATTTAATGTTTATGCATTTTCTTTAAAAACTAGCATCACCCATATGTTGTGTTATGTTTTTCATAAACTAAACTAGTGGTTTTTAAAGATAGATTAGTAAGGTAGTGTGATGATGGAGATGGGATTAGATTAGTTATGAGATGGATTTCTTGTTTCAATTAGTAGTGAACGGAGATAGGTTAGATTAGGCTTTTGGGGAAGTTGTGGATGTTGTTTTGACATATTTCAGGAAAGTAATGAATATGTCCCAAACAGCCTGTATATATTTCGGGAAAGTAATGAATATGTCCCAAACAGCCCATATGTTATGGGTCACTTAAAAATGTTTTGAGATGTTAAAACTCTAAGAATATGTTAGTACATGTTACTACGACGATTTTGATATAAAGTACGTGAAAATCCGACGTATAATGAAGAAGTTATGGCCGTTTAAAGTTTGGCAAAACTTAAAAACTTTTAACTTTTACGAAATTTTAGACATTCTGATCAGATTTTAAACTGAGGTTTTCTCTTTCGGGTCCGAATCAGCTAAAGTGTATAAAATAACTTGTCGGAATGATTTTTCGCTAAAATATGAGAACTTTCTTTTGTCATGAATGTTTATAACAAAGGAGTTACACTCCGTCAAAGTTGGACTATTTTTCGGAAAAGTTAATAAATTTCCTGCACACATTTTTAATAAATATAAAGCTGATTGAAACTAATAATGGGGTTTTCGAGCGTTTTTGGGTCCGTATGAGCTATAAAAACCTTAGCGAATAATCGTGTATCACTTATAAATTATTAGGACGTGTTAGAAACTTTATAAAAACATTATTTGTAAATGTTAGGTATTTTATTAGAAATGGTAACTTAATAAATGACGTAATGTATTTATTGACGGAATAAAAGTTGAAACTAGACTTTTTAGGACACTTAGTGCGTTAGGCGAAATATAAACTTAACGGATATAATTAGACGTCGTATGATGTTCGGGATTCTAAACTTGCTAAAAATAGTAACTCTCGGTTTAAGTGTCGAAACTTAATTAAAAACCCTATAATTTACTAAATCACGTTTTGACTAACTAAAATATGAAACAAGCATATGCGGGTGATGTTGACTTTCTAAAAATAGTTATGCATCATTTTACCTTTATCTTGCATTAAGCCGCGTCATTATTCATTTAGGTCGCGGTTAGGATTTCGTGCTCATATTTTGTTGGCCGGTTATTATTCTACGTTTCATTGATTATTTCATCACTCGCTGATTTGCTTAAGGTGAGTTTATAGCCTCACTTTAACTCGTTTTATAATTACTTTACAAATCTCGGGGTGAGATACATTGCTTGTTTTTACAATAGGATGCAACTACAATACTTTACAATTTTTACAATGATTATTGATGCGCCTAAGTACCGACAACCCACAACGCCCATCATCATGAACCGTTAATTACCCTGTGTAAGTGCATGTGTTATAAATAGATCTATTGGGATTGACATCCCCGCCCAGGTTTGGTCCCCTACAAGGCTAACGGGCGTATACCATATCGAAGTTTGGAGGGTCTCGGGTTAAACCTTTACAATGGGCAAATATTATGTTTATACAATGTCTTCGCTTCAGTTTTATGAGCTTAGTGCAATCAATTACAATTTATTTGGCATTATATGTGTTAGATACAATTTAAATCTTGCGGTCCATAATTATAATTTACTTAAACCTATGAACTCACCAACTTTGTGTTGACATTTTTAAGCATGTATTTCTCAGGTGCTTAACCCATTATGAAGTATTTGGAGTGCATTGGGTCTTCATTTATACAAGACTATATTTTCATGGACTTTTCATACACTACTTTCCTCGTTGTACTTTTAAACTATGAATTTCATTTGATGCAAACTTGGGACAACTTGTTTGAACTTATTTATTTCAATAAAACAACAAGGTTATCTTTTAAATGACTTATTTAGATGTCGTTCTCTTATATCTTGTGATATTTTATTATGAAGTAACACCCCCGGTTACCTTTCCGCTGCAACATATTTTGGGGGTGTTACAGATTGGTATCTAGAGCCAAGGTTATAGAGAAGTAGGTTGCATATTTTATCTAGACTATAACCATTTCATAAACATTGCATCACATAAAACTTTTTCATGTGCATACACACTATTTGCACATGACTTATACTTGCGTTTATTTTTCTTACATGCATTTTTACACATTGCCTTATATGTGCATTTACATTGCCTTATATGCTTTTACAATTTTCTTATATGAAAAGTTATTTATATAAATAATAAAACTTTTCCCAAGACATTATGAGTGATACGATGGTCTTTAAAACTTTTTCATGTCTTTTACATAATACCGTTTTACATAAAACTTGTTATAGACCACCGATCTCACTAGTTACCTTACCATTCAACTTCGAGTTTGAACACTCGCCCCATACTGTTGAAGCACCTACGTCCTCTTGTGACCCATCGCCTAGAAACATGCCGATTATTTTGAACACAACCTTAACCCGTCACCTCGCAATATTTCATCTTTGGAACGCGACTTTTAGAACTTGACTGATTTTAATTTTTTTAATTTGAAGAAAATACCACCAAATAGAAATGGTATAAGCACAACCGCTATTTAGCAACTGATAACCCAACGCGTAGCTGATGCGTTGTTAAACTATGAGACGAATAGGAACAATGGAAATGGAAACAACAATGGGAATGGAAGCCACGATTTAGGAAGTGGTAGTGGAAGGACGTTGTGCACTGCTCATGGGTGCACATATAAGGAGTTCTTGAATTGTCAACCACTTAATTTTAAGGGAACTAAAAGGACTGTAGGACTAGCCCACTGGGTTGAAAAAATGGAATTGGTATTCCATATTAGTAACTTACCTGTTGAATGTCGGGTGAAGTATGCTACTTGTACCTTGCTAGGTGGTGTAATAACATGGTGGAACTCCCATGTTAGGACTATTGGACATGATGCAGCCCATGAGATGTCATGGAAGAGTTTGATGAAGATGATGACTGAAGCTTACTGTCTAAGAAACGAGATTCAGAAGTTAGAGAATGAGCTGTGGAATTTAACTGTGAAGGGTATCGATCTTGCGAGCTATACATAACGTTTTTAAGAATTAGATTTGATGTGTTCATGAATGCTCCCCGAAGAAACTGATATGGTAGAAAGGTTCATCTGGGGTCTTCCTGATAGCATTCAGGGGAATGTGACTTCATCTAAGCTAACAAGACTCCAAGAAGCAATTGAAATTGCAAACAGTTTGATGATCAGAAAATTTGTGTTTTTGCTGCTAGACAAGCTGATAGCAAAAGAAGAATGGAGAACAATCTAAGGGACGACTAAATTCAACAACCACCCTACAAGAGGCAGAACGTAGCAAGGGCCTACACTGTTGGGCCTAAGGAGAAGAAAGAGTATGCTGGAACCTTACCTCTGTGCAATAAATGCAAATATCATCGTACTAGATCGTGCACTGCAAAGTGCGGAAATTGCAAGAGGATTGGTCATCAAACCAAGGATTGTAGGAGTCTAGCTGCCGCAACAAATTAGAGGGATCCGGTGGCAAATCAGAGAACTCTTACTTGCTTTGAATGTGGGACATAAGGACACTATCGTAGTGAATGCCTGGAGTTAAAGAACCGGAACCGTGGATACCAAGCTGGAAGTAGTAAAGCACGTGGAAGGGTGTATGCTTAAGGAGGATGAGAAACCAATCAAGACCCTAACAACATTGTAGATGATATCGATGCTTAAAGAGAGATTTTTCTCATCTTTCCTAGTGAAACCTAAGTTGGAACCTTATTGACTCTATTCCCTAGAGAGATTTACTCAGTACTTTTATTTAAAATTCGTTGTACTGTGTAGATAATTTTAAATTATCTATCAAATTAATGTGTCGTGAAAATTTCGTCAATCTTATTTTAATTCTCTGTTTATTTATGCAAGCCACTCCCTAAATTATTATAGCCTTATAAGCATTTTTACATCACCTTATAAACCATCTTACTACTACATGATAAATTATTTTACTATCATCGATAAATTATTTTACTATCGTTGAATAAACTAACATTTTATAAACTATTCTACAATCATTTTACTATTATCTTATGAACTATTTTTGTTTCAATCACATAAATTATTTTACTATCACCCTATGAATTATTTAGCTATCGCCTTATAAACGATCTTACTGTTGTTTCACAAAACAATTTGTTGTCACCCTATAAACTACATTTCTTTCATCATATAAACTATTTTGTTACATTATAAAACTACTTTAAATATTTCTTTATGTATAACAATATTTTGATGAAAATGAGTGTTTCATCGTTATTCGTCCATTATACATAGCTTGATCACCTATGTCTAATTTAGGAAAGACCATGCTATGCTGGGAGTAGTCACCTTAAACTTTTGATCAAAACTATTTTTCTACTTATATCCCCGAAAAGCAAAGTTTTGTGTGGTGTTTAAAAATTGTGTATGTCACGGGAAGTTGAATTAGAAATCATAGTACACCTTACTATAGAAAGTCGACATCATCTTACGTCAAATCTAAAAACCAAAAAGTCAAGATGCATCACTAGTCGTCCTAGGACAATTCGCCATCGAGTTTAGCCACCATCAAGGAATGTACTAAATCACCTGTTCAACGTCGACATAATACCGTAAAACTTAGTATTTGTGATGCCATCATGGGTATACATTCGTTATCACACTGAAAGGGAAAATATCATAGTTGATGCTCTAAGCCGAAAGGAATGAAGAGACCCATTAAGAGTTAAACTTTGGTCATGACGAAAAATTTGAATCTGCCGTCACAAATCTTGAACGCTCAAGCTGAAGAAATTAAGAAGGAGAATGCTAAGAACAAAAATCTTCATGATATCAAGAAGGAGTTGAAACCCGGCCCAATGATACTCTCTGTATTAAGAAAACAAAGTTGGTTTCCACGTTTTAGGAGGCAAAAGATAAGTTTTTCGAAGAAAGTATCCGCACCTCTTCGTCAACACCACTCCAGAAGTCACTCAAACTGAATTTCGGGACGAAATTCTTTTAACATGCAAATACTGTGACAATCTACATTTTTCAGGTCATTTTACGTCAATAAACTCAAAACTATTCACTTTGAACCTTTACGTGTTTAGTTTTAATTATAATAGTTAAGTTAAATCACATAAACTAAAAATCAACATTTAACATAAACCGGCATTTTTCTAAGTTAATAATCTCCTATTAACTCAAAATATTTTATTTTAAACGTTTACATACTTGATTTAACCTAAACCGGGAAGTTATCTCGCGTAGAATGAAAAACGTCTTTGGACGCACACCGACTCTAGACTAAGTTTAGTCTACATTATTTAAACATATTATCAATCTCATGAGCATTATTTTTACAAGTCATATACATTTGGTTTTACCACTTTTTACGTAATTCATTTAAACTCGCGTTTAATGCGTACATGCATGCACAAACTACCCAATACCCTCACCACCTATGAACTAACACCTTAAATACTTAATACTATTAAACATCATTTATTTCCCTCCCCATTTAACTTATATAAACCAGCCCCTAAGTATATTCTACACAAAAATACAATATAACCTCTTATATACTCAATATCCTACCAACTAGTGCTACTATTTCAAATCTTTCTTGCACAATCCTTACACAAAATCAACCACACCATCCCTCCCCTTCCTATATCTTACACACACCAACCCCAACCTCCCTTGTCATAATTTTTCCCCTTAGATTTTTCCCATAAGTCTTGCACTCTTTCTATATATTTCACACTAGCATTCTTTCTCATTTCATCACAACAAAAACACATAAACACTCTCCTTTTTCCTTTGAAATTTCGGCAGCCAACACAACAAGAACAAGGGTATTTTCAAGCTTGGTTAAGTGTTATACAAGATCATACAAAAGGGTTATAAGAAGCTAGGGTTTTGTGCATTTAAAACTAGGGTTTTCATTTATTATCTTGGGTAATCTTGCCCCTTATTCTTAATCATCTCACCAACACTTTGTAAGCATTAATAACTCATTTACATTCTTATTTATCATTTCATGTTTATGCATTTTCTTTAAAAACTAGCATCACCCATATGTTGTGTTATGTTTTTCATAAACTAAACTAGTGGTTTTAATAGATAGATAGTGAGGTAGTGTGATGATGGAGATGGGAAAACTTTATGAGATGGATTAGTTGTTTGAATTAGTAGTGAATGGAGATAGATTAGATTAGGCTTTTGGAAAAGTTATGGTAGTTGTTTTGACACATTTCGGGAAGGTAATGAATCTGTCCCAAACAGCTCGTATGTTATGGGTCACTTAAAAATGTTTTGAGATGTTAAAACTCTAAGAATATGTTAGTACATGTTACTACGGCAATTTTGATATAAAGAACACGAAAATCCAACTTATAACAAAGAAGTTATGGCCGTTTAAAGTTTGGCGAAACATAAAAACTTTTGACAGCTTTTACAAAATTTCGAACATTCTGATCAGATTTTAAGCTGAGGTTTTGACCCCTTTCGGGTTCGAATCGGCTAAAGTGTATAAAAGAAAACTTGTCCGGAATGATTTTTCACTAAAATAAGAGATATTTCTTTAGTCATGAATGTTTATAACAAAGGAGTTACACTCTGTCAAAGTTGGACTTTTTTTTAGAAAAGTTAATAAATTTCTTGTACACATTTTTAATAAATATAAAGCTGATTGAAACTAATAATGGGGTTTTGAGCATTTTCGGGTCCGTTTGAGCTCTAAAAACCTTACCGAATAATCGTGTATCACTTATAAATTATTAGGACGTGTTAGAAACTTTATAAAAACATTATTTGTGAGCGTTAGGTATTTTATTAGAAATGGTAACTTAATAAATGGCGCAATGTATTTATTGACGGAATAAAAGTTAAAACTAGACTTTTTAGGACACTTAGTGCGTTAGGCGAAATATAAACTTAACGGATATAATTATACGTCGTATGATGTTTGGGATTCTAAACTTGCTAAAAATAGTAACTCTCGGTTTAAGCGTCGAAACTTAATTAAAAACCCTATAATCTATGAAATCACGTTTTGACTAACTAAAATATGAAACAAGCATATGCGGGTGATGTTGACTTTCTAAAAATAGTTATGCATCATTTTACCTTTATCTTGCATTAAGCCGCGTCATTACTCATTTAGGTCGCGATTAGCATTTCGTGCTCGTATTTCGTTCGACGGTTATTATTCTACGTTTCGTTAATTATTTCATCACTCACTGATTTGCTTAAGGTGAGTTTATAGCCCCGTTTTAACTCGTTTTACAATTACTTTACAAATCTCGGGGTGAGATACATTGCTTATTTTTACAATAAAACGCAAGTACAATACTTTACAATTTTTACAATGATTATTGATTCGCCTAAGTACCGACAACCCACAACGCCCATCATCATGAACCGTTAATTACCCTGTGTAAGCACGTATGTTATAAATAGATCTAGTAGGATTGACATCCCCGCCTAGGTTTAGTCCCCTACAAGGCCAACGAGCGTATATCATATCGAAGTTTGGAGGGTCTCGGGTTGGACCCTTACAACGGGAAAAATATTATGTTTGTACAATGTCTTCGCTTCGGTGTCATGAGCTTAGTGCAATCAATTACAATTTTATTTGGCATTATATGTGTTAGATACAATTTAAATCTTGCGGTCCACAATTATTATTTACTTGAACCTATGAACTCACCAACTTTATGTTGACATTTTTAAGCATGTATTTCTCAGGTGCTTAACCCATTATGAAGTATTTGGAGTGCATTGGGTCTTCATTCATACAAGACTACATTTTCATGAACTTTTCATACACTACTTTCCTCGTTGTACTTTTAAACTATCAGTTTCATTTGATACAAACTTGGGACAACTTGTTTGAACTTATTTATTTCAATAAAACAATGAGGTTATCTTTTAAACGACTCATTTAGATGTCGTTCTCTTATATCTTGTGCTATTGTATTATGAAGTAATGCCCCTGGTTACCTTTCCACTGCGACATATTTTCGGGGTTTTACATTTGAACCAAACTTGTTTATGACCAAGTTGTTTTGTAACATTTGCCCTTTTTATGTTCTGAATATTTCATTTATAGTCCTTTGACTATTTGATTTTTGACAGTTTATTCAAATTTTGTACCGTGTTGACGGTGATGATTCTATGAGTTATGTGATGAATTATGGTTTATTGTGATTAATAATCCCTTTTGGAAGATATTATTGTGTTATTTGTATTCCGGGTGGTTTGACCCGTGAATTTTGAGAAATGCCGAAAAACGAGTCCGACACGCCCGTTAATGTCCAAATGAGTTTTTAAAGGGTTTAAAGTAAAAATATACCGCGTGAATACTCTAGGTTAATGGAAAAATATTTTTAAGGTGAATAAAAATGCTAATTAACTTTGGGATAAATTTTACGGTTGAGTTTTACGAGTATTTGTGTATTCATTTAAACAACGTTTGGGTTGTCCGGTTCGTGTCAAAATATATATTTTTGAAGATTTTCTTGTAAGTTTTCAAATTAAATTTAGTTTGTCATTTTGGGTTTATTTTGATGCATAGATGTTAGTTGTACAAGTTGATCGTCGTGAAAATCGATTTTTGGAAGCGAAATGGATAAAAAAGAGGGTGTTTAGTTCGTGGGTTGAAAAAAGGAAAAAGAGGGTTTTTGTAGTTTTGATATTGTGGTCGTGATGGTTGAATAATATAAGATGCTAGAATGCTTATTTTTTATAGTAAATTGTATAGCTTATTCGGGCTTATTTTTAAGTTATTTCTTGGCTTATTTTGGGCTTATATGCCACGAACCATTCCCAAAATCATTAGGAAAGTGATTTTGACTATTTTTATGTTATGGCATATGTTGTGGACTATTTTTGAGGCTTATGTGGTAACCAAATGCGATACGTAGCTTATTAGCTTATTTTCAAGCTTAATATACGTATTTTTGAGCTATTGGACTTACGACCCAATAAGTCTATTTAAGTCGTGGCTTAATGGGAGGGCTTATTGTGGTCCGGATTATTTTTTACTTATATGTATATGCTTATATATGTAAATGGACCTTGATTTTGGACTTGAATTGTATTTTGGACTTATAAATATCTTAATGGACCCTTGTTGAGCCTTAAAACCCAATAAGCGATATTTAGTCGTTATGAGAGTTTTGTCATACTTTTGAAAGTGGAAATGTAATTACGAAGTGATATTGAATGGTATTTTGGGAAAAAAGTTTTAGTAAACGTTAAAGATTAAGATTTTGGAATTTTGTCGAAAAGTGTCGAATTTGTGAAAAATGTTGAAAATAAGGTCTGAAACCTTGAAAAACGTTGTATAAGCGTACGGGTCATGTTGAAATTTCGTAAAAAGTTTATACTTATAAATTTTCCTAAAAACATGATTTTTGATTTTTTAATAATAAAATATTATTTAATTATTTTATTTATTTAATAAATTCACTAAAAGACAAAAAATATAATTTTTCTCGAAACTTCTCTAATGTGTTTATCATGAGTAAACGTTTCGTTTTTAACCGTATAAAGATTATTTTGAAGTGGCTAAGGTTTACCGAATGGACTTGTCGAGATAAATTTATAATTATTAATTATAAATATTTATTCATATTACTTATATATTTTCTCTAAATAGTATAAATATGTATTATCGAGTAATGAGATTGATACGATTGTTGGGATATGTCGTCAACCATCATACCACTAAATTGTTTTGGGTAATTGTACAACGCGTCTAAACTCTATGCATCAAACGTGAAGATTGTTTTGGAATTGGATGATTAAATTAGGACATTAACTGGACTAGGTCGTGTGCGGGCGTCGTTGCATTTGCTTGTGTGATTGAGATTTGATTGTTAAAGACTTTCTTGAGGTGAGTTCTCGTAGCCCCACTTTTTATTGTTTTTCCGTTGGGGGAAAATGATACTCAAATGTGTTTCGAAATGTTTTGAATTGATCTGTGCAAAATGTGGTTTTGTTTTTGGGACAAGTTATGTGCTTATGACTGCTATGTGAATATTATGTGTTGTATGAATGTTTGGAGCAGATGGGTACGCCTACCCAGAATTTTTGTGATTATTAGAGCGGATGGGTACGCCTACCTAGGTTTGTGGGTGGTCATGCCTTAATTTTAGTGCTCCAGCTGGTAGGCCTTTTAGGTGCGTAAGTGACATATGGTTATTGATTAGCGGTGATGCTAAGGTTGTTTGCATATATTCACTGTCATATAGCACTATTGTCCACTGTTGAAATATTGGCACAACTTTTGGGTTTAAGGTCAAACCTACGAGCTCACCAACATTATTGTTAACGTTTTCGAGTATCATTTTTAGGTGAAGTGAAAGAAGAGTAGTTTGGTGATTGTGATAGCAGACTTAGAAGTATCCCGAGTGGATTTTCGTGTGAAGTCTTGCTTGCTTGTTGTTTGATTTTAGTATTTAGATGATTTGGATTAAGTTTGGATTTTGGACCCCTGTGAGGGCATTTGAAAAATTGTAAGAGATTGTGGATTTTAGTTGCGATTTGGGACATCACTCGAGTTTGTACGAGGTTGATGGTCTTTATAGCACTTGGAGTTTATGCAATATAGTTTTGTTTATTTTGTATCTTGTGTTATGACTGATCATTATGTTGCATTCTCGGGTTTCTGCCATTATCGGGGTGTGACATGTTTGAACTCAACTTGTTTAGAACCAAGTTGCTTGAATCCAACTTGTTTTAAATCTAATGCTTTTGTCATGGTTATAAATAGCATGAGGCATGGCGTGGCGGCATGGCCAAGCTTCATGCTTTTGCAAGCCATGGCGAGTCATGGCGTTTTTAAGGCGTGACTTATAGCGGCACAAAATATGAAAATATTTATAAATTTATATATTTATATCATATTAAAAATTTATTGAGTTTACAAAAAGTGTCATACATAAGTAATAAAATCAAGAAACTATCTTTGCATGTAATCTTTTTCATTTCTATATAAAAATACGAATTTTTATAGAAACTGAATTTAAAAAAGCCTCCACGCATCATGTTTTATCGCGTCTTATCACGTTTTCACTCCTCATCTCACGTCAAGCCTTAAGCTCAAGCTTTGGTCTATTGCGTGGCGTGGAGGTCATGCCTCGCATCTTTGCGAGGCCTTTGCGGCGCCATGGCGCGCTCTTTAGAACCATGGCTTTTGTACATCAAAAGTCATCACTTTTGCTTCCAAAGTATACACACAGTTCTTTTTTCTTGATCCTAGTCATCATAACTCGACAACCTTTGATCACCTTGACTTTACCAATTTGCATCTTCATAGTATAACCCTCTTTTCAAGAGTACCCAATGATAACAAACTTCTTCTTAACCCTGGAACAAACCTAAAATATTCTAGTATAAAGCTTGATCCATCATACAACTGTATCTTCACTTTCCATGTCCCTTTGATAGTGCATGTCGTGTTATCACCTAACTAAACTGAACCATCATCAAAACCCTTAAAGTCATACAAGAAATCCCTCCTAGGTGTCATTTGATAAGACCAACCTGAATCCATTACCAATTCGGTCATCTCATCATTCCCAACTACCACCAAGGCTTCTTTGTCACACCCCTAAAATTTGATCGCAGCAAAATAGGAAATTGAGGGCGTGACGTTATGGATACTCATCACACAAGATATAAGGGAATAACCACTATATGGACGTTTTGAAAATTATACACCGTTGCATTAATTTAAATAACAAGGTTAATCTGTAGTTCAAAATAAATTAAGACAAACGCGGAAGTGTAAAATGTTTTGAAAACAACGGGTATTAAATTGATAGATAAATTCTTGAAAAATGAAGTCAATGCATGAGGACGCCACATAATACATCATGAAGTTCCAACATTAAGCGCCTGAGAAAAACATGCTTAAAACATCAACATAAAGTTGGTGAGTTCATAGGTTTAGTTAAAGTATAATTAAGGACCACAAGATTTCAAACGTATGATTTATTGTAACACATATAACAATCACAAAGAAAACGCGTTTACGTCCGCCTAATCTCATGACACCGAAGCTAAAAAAAGTATCCGACAAATTAATGCCAAATTACAAATGCCCAAACCAGGTATCGAACCCAAAATAACCTAGAGGTTCGACATGCTATACGTCTGTTTGATCGGTACCTCTGATACTGGTAAGAATCACAAAACCCGGACGGGGTATATTTAAGCCCAAATAGATCTATTTATTACACTCATGCTTACTTACGGTATTTAACAGTTCATGATAGGCAGAAATGGGTTAACGGTACTTATGCATAACAGTAAACATAAAATTTAAAGAGTTTGTGTCCAATCGTAAAAACAATCAATGTTTCTCACCCTAATATTTCAAATCAAGTAAATTCGTAAAACGAAAAAAATATGGGGCTATAAACTCACCTCAAGCAAAATCGCACAACAACGAAAGTTCAGTCAAGTATGAAAATATGCAACTCCTACCCGCAACCTAAATGATGTATGCATGCTTTAGGTTGATGAAAATGAATTATGAAGATGCACATGAGTTGCTTGACTATTTATCACCTTTCATGTCTAAGTTTGACTTTTAAAGTTAAACTATGTTTTTGTAAAAGTCAACAATTTAAATAAAAGTTTCTAACACATTTTATAAGAAAGTTTGTCGAGCTTGAAGGGTCAAAATTTGTTACTATGTTCTTTCGTTAAATTCCATATTTATACTATTAGGGTTTTATATAGTCTAGTTATAGTCTAGACACTACTTTTCTACGTAATGGTCGTTAAGTCCTTTTTATAAGAAAAGCTTTCAAAGTAGTTTAAATAATATTCCTCCTTTTAAAATACGCATTTTCTACACTTTTAAAATATAGTTTTGACACTATAAAACGAAGCTTAGAAAAAATATTTATTTCGTCTATTTTTAACAAAACGTCGTTTATCCGATATAAACCCGTTTTAACAAATATTGATCGATCACAAAAACGAAACCAAGTGTTCTATATATTTGTTCATTACATCAAATCAATTCCTATCCTTTAGTCTAAAATCCAACAACACAAATCCACAAATCCGCAACTCCACAAATCCACTTACAAATCCAACCTCTTCCTAAAAACTATACATATTCACAACACTTCCACGAGTCTCAAAATTCAAGTATAACGTCAACAATAATATAAGTACAAGTATAGATAAATGACTTTTGTAAAGATGTAGTTTTATAAAACAATAACGAGTTTAAGTGTGGACCTTTTATCTATGTCTTTTATTTAGTTTTTTTTATACAAAAGTGTAGTTTTATAGAAGAACAAGTATGGTGGTAAATATATGCATAAAATGATGTGATAAGTGTGTAGATGCTATTAAATGAATGAAAATATGCAAAAAATCTTTACTTACAAGATAAAGAAAATAGATGAAGATTATCCCGAAAATATAAGTGTATATACCCCGAACTCGGTCTAAAAGTAACCCGAATAAAACAAACACTATATCACTAGTGTGTATGAACCTAAATCTTGAAAGAAATCAAAGTGATGAAACCCCTTTGGTGTTGTGTGTAATTCATCGGCCAAACAAGAGAGGAGGGAAAAGAGAGCTCATTTTTTTGTAAGTGTTTGATATATGTGTGTAAAAATAAGCACTAGTGATCTTTATTTGTACAAGGAGCATACATATGAGTTAAAACAAGTGGGGTTCTAGTCTTACACAAGACAAAGGTGGTTAGGGAAATGTTTGGAGAGGCTAAGCAAAACAACAAAACCATGTTGGACCACTTAGTACTAGTGCAATCAGAAACAAAAACTACAAAGGTGGTAGCATGGGGGTTTCGATCGGTTATAGAGATAAGGGAGACAAGAAATTGAACCACTTAGTATTATGGTTAGCTAGAGGTTAAACTTAATAAGCAAGTGTTGGTACAAAAGTGGTTAGGCTAGAAACAAAATTCATGTGGTGATGTTATGATGGTGGGGTTCGAACGTGCAAGAGAAGGAGAAGAAGGGACCAAAACCTTTTTTTTTCAAATTTAAATTTGTAGCATGCATAAAATATCTAGATATTATTTTAGATGGTTAAATGTATGCTAATGCATGTATGCAAAATGCAAAATGCTCTATCTACGCAACTAGAAACAGGTAAACGCGAGATATACAGAAATTTACTGGAAAAGTCATAACACACTAGTTATGAATAGACTACACTTAGTCTAAAGCCAAAATGCGTCAAGTGATTGTTTCTCGGATATATGCGGGAAAAATTCTCGTTTTAGGTCAAATCTAACACGTAACTTATAAAAGTCAACTTAATACACTAAAATAGAAAGTTATCGACCAACGAATTTTTTGAAGTGTTACATTCTTTCCCCGTTAAAAGAGCTTTGTCCCCAAAGCTCAAGTTGTGGTATTTGACGCGATTATGGGGTCGGAAAACAAGTATGGGTACTTCTTTCGGAACTGGTCCTCACGTTCCCATGTAAACTCAGGACCTCGTTTTGAATTCCATCGCACCTTGACAATAGGAATGCGGCTCTTATTTAGACGTTTGACCTCACGGTCTATGATTTCGACAGGTTCTTCGACGAAATTAAGCTTTTCATCGATTTAGATTTCGTCTAACGGTATAACAAGTGGTTCGTCAGACATACACTTCTTTAAGTTTGACACGTGAAAGGTACTATGGACTCTACTTAATTGTTTTGGGAGTTTAAGTCTATACGTCACGGTTCTAACTTTAGATAGATTCTTAAAATGGTCTAATCTATCTGGGGTTCAACTTTCCCCGTTTGCCAAAATGTATCACTCCTTTCCGAGGCGATACCTTCAATATGACCTTATCTTTAATTTGAAGTCCTAAGGGTTTACGTCTCACGTTAACATAGTTCTTTTTATGGTCACGATTGCCCCAAATCGGGTTGTAACTGCTTGTTGTCTTTCGTAGCCGTATGATAACATCCATGGTTATATTTTCCTCATTTCCATTGGGGTATTCCTGGTTGTACCTACAAGCCGGATGTCTTTTGGTATTTAGTTTTTTCTACTCTTGAGTATGTCAACATCTGCTGACCTAGGTGGCAATAGCTGCTCCCATGTTAGGCCACTAGTACAACTGCCTACGATCATGATACACCTTAACCTTAACATTCTCCTCCTTGAGTGTTTCTACTTATGCATCCCGAATTTGGTGAGGGTAGGTTTGAGATTAATAGTCATCACTAAGGCTTTAACTCTTAAAGGCTTAACTTGTTCTTTTTGGCTCAGGGCATCTGTTACAACGTTTTATCTTCCTAGTGGATAACGAGTTTTTATGATCGTAATCTTTTAGCAACTCTAACCATTGACATTTCCTCATTCGGCTCTTTAAGTTAAGAAGGTGACGTAATCCTTATGGTTCGAAACCTTTGTACACTTTGTATCGCACAAATAGTGTCTCTAAATCTTACGGGTGATTACTACTACTCTTAGTTTTTAGGTCGTGAGTGGTATAATTCTTCTCATGGACTCTTAATTGTCGATAGGTGTAAGTTATACCCTTCTCTTTTGCATCTAAAACTGCTCTTAAACCCTTGTGCGAAGCATTACCATATACCACAAAGTTTTATGTTCCTTTTGGCAATAAACTAAAAAAATTGATGAATCTTCGTGGAAGTCTTGGGCAAGTCCCAATCCTAGATAGACTCAATCTTAGAAGAATCAACATGAATGCCTTTACTATCAATCGCGTGTCCAAAACGTTTCACCCTTGGAAGCCAAAATCACACTTTGAGGATTTGGCGTACAACTCCTCCTTTTTAAGTAACTCCAAGATTTACTTAAGGTGCTCCTTATTCTCTTTCTCATTCCTTAGGTAGGTCAAAATGTCGTCTATGAATACTATCATAAACTTAGCCAGATACGGCTTGCGCACCCGATTTATGAGGTCCATAAGTGCCGCTGGTGCGTTGGTTAAACCAAATGGCATAACCTAGGATTTGTAATGACCATAGCGTGCCCTAAATGCTGTCTTAGGAATGTCTTCATCTCGAACTCTGAGTTGGTGATAACCAAACCCTAGGTCAATCTTGGAGTAGACACCCGATCCTTGTATTTGGTCAAACATGTCATTAGTCCGTGGGAGCGAATATCGACTTTTCATGGTCAATTGCCTCTGCAGTGTACTTAGTGTCTAAGGTAGATAGGACGATGTCACTTCAAAATCTAAGAAAGCGGTGGGTACGGGACTTCTATCTGTTAGGTTCCAAGTAATTGCGATGATTAAGTTTTTGGCCTTATCTTCATGTCCATAAGGAAATTCGATGGTGATGGGATCTCCTAATTTTTCGTGATCCTATCCCCGTTTAAGAGGGATGAGTTCATTACGTTCTAAAATCTTTCACTCCATAATTATCGTGTCTATAAGGAGTGTGATTCGGTCTCTCGGCTAAGGGTATGGTGTTTCTTAATAGGTTTGAGAAAAATCTACTTAGTTACGGTGCTTACCAATATTGATACACATGACAGACACAACTCATGAAATACGTATGCAAAATATCGGTAGAGTATGAACACGGTAAAATCTCGTTGAAATTATAGAGGAGAGAGAAGAAAATAGGAATGGAAAGTGATGATAAATTGACAAGCTTTTATGGTGACTACTTTCAGCATAGCATGACCCTTCCTGAATTATACATAGGTGATCAGGATATGTATGATTTAGAGACTAACGATGAAATTCTCATTTCATCAGACTAGTGTTAGGAAAAAAATTTATATGGTATGAGCAGTATGGTTTATAAGGTAGCAAAATAGTTTGTAAAACCGAAAACAAAATAGTTTATATAATAACACAAGATATTCTGTAAAATGGCAGAGAATAGTTTATGAGGTGTTAGTAAAATAGTTTACGAGAAAATCACATGAAAATTTATAATATAATAGTAAGGGTTTATAATATGGTAACAAATAGTTTACGAGTTGTCAACAAAATGATTTATAAAATGATAACGAAATAGTTTATAAGGTGACAACGACATAGATTATGAAAGACAATAAAATAGTTTATAAGGTGACAACGAAATGGTTCATAATATGGTGGCAAAAGAGTTTATAAATGACAACAATTAGGTTATAAGATGGAAACAAATTAGTATATAAAATGATAGCAAAATAAAAAAAACATAAGCTGTCAGCAAAACGGTTTGTAGCCTGAAGGTAGAATAGTTTATAAAATGACCACAACTCTGTTTGTAACACGACACTAAAGTAGTTTATAGATAACATTTAAATTGTTTATAATAGTAAAAACAGTTTATAAAATAATGGTGAAATGGTTCATGGGACGGTAACAAATTCAAGGAGTAGCTTATATTAATAGAGAATTAGAGTATAACCGACGAAATCGTCATGAGACATATATTAATAGAGAACTTGAAATATCCACACAATACAACGAAATTTATAGGAAGGTACTAATGCAATCTCTTAGGGAATATAGTCTAAGAAGGCTTCGACCTAGGTCTCATTACGCAAGGTGGGAAGATCACTCCTTACGCATTAGCATTATCTGCAATGGTGCTAGTGTTTTCGCGAGCTTTTTCCTTCCTATTCTGGTTTACTTGGTTCTGATTACTCAGCTTCGGGCATTCATTCCAGTAATGTCCTTTCCCTCCACATTCATAACAAGTGATGGCAGCTTTCTTAATTGCTACATGGGCTCTTTGATTCGTTGAAGCAACGAGATCCTTATAATTCCTAGTCATGTGGCCAACCCTCTTACAGTTACCACACTTCAAAGTACACGGCCCAGTATGATGCAACTTACACCTGTTGCAGTAAGGAAATTTCCTAGCATATACTTTCTTGCTTCCTGGCTTAATAGTGTGTGCCCTAACCACTTCAATTCTCTTGCCTTGTTGTTGGCCAGGGTTCCTACCATGATCACTTCCCTATTTCCTCTTATTGTTAACATTCTTTCCTATTGTGGTTTCCTAACATATGACTCGGTTCACCAGGTTGTGGGCCATGCTGATTTTTGTCTCATAGATAGCAATAGCCTCAATAGCATCAGTAGCTCATTGGGCTACAATCTCGTCAATCTTTGCAGAACTCATTTTTGTTTGAGTAGTAGACATGATTCTAAGTTACCTAAATGTAACGTATGGTAGGGTTATGTATGAAATGCAGCTACCATAAACGATACATAAAATAACTAGGTTGTGACGAACGGGGATATAAGGACCTAATAGATTCACGATATGCCAAAATAAAAGAAATAATAGGTAAATAAGTTATCATAACATAGAAGAACTAGTTGGTTACATCATCCTTTTACAAAAAGGGGGTTTCATAATCCTAATACTACTGATATCCAATACTAGCTGATACCTAACTCATGTTGTAACAAAACTATGGACGATAGCCACAAATGATACTAGTATACTATCTAAATACAAAGATGCTCCTCAAGTCTTCTAATGTACGCCTTGTCGTGAATCTATCTACGCTCACACATCTCCAATCTAAACTCTTCATCCTCAGCTTGAAACTCAAGGTTTGCCATCCTAACTCTAGAAATCCCAAGTACCTCTCGTAGGATGGCCACTTGGGCCTCTGCATATATAGCTCTGGTATGCAGGGTCTCCGTCTCCCGCTCAACTGACTCAACCCTCGCTATCGAAACCTCCCGCTGGTGGTTATGAATCTCCTTGATCTGCCTATCAAGGTGGATGAGTCTTGCCACCAGTAGGGGGATGGTGCGGTAAATAGGCTCACCGGTAATCAGGTGTATCAAGGATGAAGAACCCTCCTCCATCACGTATACCGGATCACCCTCCTGGTGTCTCCAAGTGTCTATACCATATCTAGTGAAACCCTAACGACGGGCCTCTACCAACCTATGACGTCTAACGGGAGCAACTGGGGCCGTAGCCTCGGGAGTAACAAACTCTGGTATGATAACCTTCGCTTTGGCATATGGCGATGGTACAGCTGATGCTGGTGGTGGGGACCTATATCTCTTATGAAACGATCCTACAGGCTCTGAATCATGATGAACAGTCAGGTCAGGTACACCAGCAGGTGAAACGATAGCCGTTGCCTCTACCTCTAGGGAAATCTTGGTCTTGGTATCTGATAGGATAACTAGTAGAATAGGGGACTCAATGCTCTTGTCCGAAGAATAAGCAGGAACGGGAATGTTCAAAGCAAGCATGACTTTGCATAAGCAAAAGTTTCTATAAATACCCTATATATGAAACGATGCAGGAAGCATGCCATGCAAAAGTAGACGTGATGCAAAAATGGCAAGATGGTATGCACTCATGGCAGAAATGAAAATGTATCATAGCAAAATAAATATGGCAAAATAACTTATAGCAAAGTACGTATATGGTATAAATTTAAGTAAAATATTATCTATGGAAAAATAATATTTAAGGTAGTATAATACTTAGGAAATCAATTTTCAAGTATAGGCGATAATAAACGCATAAATTCTAAGGCAACGTAAATGCACATATAGGAAAGGTAAAAGCACATATAGGCAAGTAAGGATCACATAATGGTTATAGCCTAGGCCTAATATGCAACCTAATTCTCTATGACCTTGGCTTTGAATACCAATATGTCACACCCCCAAAAGTTGATCGTAGCGGAATAGGAAATTGAGGGCGTGACGTTATGGATACTCATCATACAAGATACAAGGGAACGGCCATTATATAGACGTTTTGAAAATTATACACCGTTGCATTAATTTAAATAACAAAGTTGATCAATAGTTCAAAAGAAATTACGACAAATGCGGAAGCGTAAAATGTTTTGAAAACAACGGGTATTAAATTGATAGACAAATTCTTGAAAAATGGAGTCAATGCAAGAGGAGCCGCATAATACATCACGAAGTTCCAACATTAGGTACTTGAGAAAAACATGCTTAAAACGTCAACATAAAGTTGATAATTTCAGAGGTTTAGTTAAAGTATAATTAAGGACCACAAGATTTCAAAACGTATGATTTATTGTAACACATACAACAATCATAAAGAAAATGCGTTTACGTTCGCCTAAACTCATGACACCGAAGCTAAACAAAGCATGCGACAAATTAATGCCAAATTACAAGTGCCTAAACTAGGTATCGAACCTAAGATAACCTAGAGGTTCGACATGCTATATGTCCGTTTGATCAGTACCTTCGATATTGGTAAGAATCACAAACCCGGATGGGGTATATTCAAGCCCAAATAGATCTATTTATAACACACGCGCTTATGGTAATTAACGGTTCATGATAGGCAAAAATGGGTTAACAGTACTTAGGCATAACAGTAAACGTAAAATTTAAAGAATTTGCGTCCAATCGTAAAAACAAGCAATGTTTCTCGCACCAATATTTCAAATGAAGTAAATTTGTAAAATGAGAAAAAGGTAGAGCTATAAACTCACCTCAAGCAAAATCGCACAACAATAAAAGTTCAGTCAAGTATGAAAAGATGCAACTCCTACCCGCAACCTAAATGATGTATGCATGTTTTAGGTTGATGAAAATGAATTATGAAGATGCACATGAGTTGCTTGACTATTTATCACCTTACATGTCCAAGTTTGACTTTTAAAGTCAAACTATGTTTTCGTAAAAGTAACATTTTAAATAAAAGTTTCTAACACTTTTTATAAGAAAGTTTGTCCAGCTTGAAGGGTCACAATTCGTTACTAAGTTCTTTCGTTAAATTCCATATTTATACTATTAGGGTTTTATGTAGTCTAGTTATACTCTAGACACTACCTTTCTACGTAACAGTCGTTAAGTCCTTTTTATAAAAAAAGCTTTCAAATTAGTATAAATAATATTCCTCCTTTTAAAATACGCGTTTCTGAAACTTTCAAAATATAGTTTTGACACTATAAAGCGAAGCTTAGAAAAAAATATTTATTTCATCTATTTTTAACAAAATGCCGTTTATCCGATATGAATTCGTTTTAACAAATATTAATCGATCACGAAAACGAAACCAAGTGTTTTATCTATTTGTCCATTCCATCAACTCCATTCCTATCCTTTAGTCCAAAATCCAACAACATAAATCCACAAATCCGCAACTCCACAAACCCACTTACAAATCCAACATCTTCCTAAAAACTATATATATTCACAACACTTTCACGAGTCTCAAAATTTAAGTATAACGTCAACAATAATATAAGTGCAAGTATAGATAAATGACTTTTGTAAAGATGTAGTTTAATAAAACAATAACGAGTTCAAGTGTGGACTTTTTGTCTTTGTCTTTTATAAATATTTTAAGTGTAGTTTTTATAAACAAAAGTGTAGTTTTATAGAAGAACAAGTATGGTGGTAAATATATGCATAAAATGATGTGATAAGTGTGTAGATTCTATGAAATGAATGAAAATATGCAAGAAATATTTACTTACAAGATGAAGAAAATAGATGAAGATTATCCTAAAAATATAAGTGTATATAACCCGAACTCGATCCGAAAGTAACCCGAATAAACTAAACACTATATCACTAGTCTGTATGAACCCAAATCTTGAAAGAAATCAAAGTGATGAACACCCCATGGTGTTGTGTGTGATGCGTCGGCTAAACATGAGAGGAGAGAAAAGAGAGCTCAATTTTTTTGTAAGTGTTTGATATATGTGTGTAAAAATGAGCACTAGTAATCTCTATTTATACAAGGAGCATACATATAAGTTAAAACAAGTGGGGTTCTAGTCTTACACAAGATAAAGGTGGTTAGAGAAATGTTGGGAGAGGTTAAGCAAAGCAACAAAACCATGTTGAACCACTTAGTACTAGTGCAATCAAAAATAAAAACTACAAAGGTGGTGGGGTGGGGGGTTTTGACCAGTTATGGAGACAAGGGGGACAAGAAATTAGACCACTTAGTACTATGGTTAGCTAGAGGTTAAACTTAATGAGCAAGTGTTGGTACAAAGGTGGTTAGGCTAGAAACAAAATTCATGTGGTGATGTTATGATGGTGGGGTTCAAACATGCAAGAGAATGAGAGGGGGGGGGGGACCAAAACCTTTTTTTTCAAATTTATATTTGTAGTATGCATAAAATATCTAGATATTATTTTAGATGGTTAAATGTATGCTCATGCATGTATGCAAAATGCAAAATGCTCCATCTACGCAACTAGAAAAACGTAAACGCGAGACATATAGAAATATCCCAGAAAAGTCGTAACAGGCTAGTTATGAGTAGACTACACTTAGTCTAAAGCCGAAACGCGTCTAGTGATTGATTCTCGGATATACGCGAGAAAACTTCTCGGTTTAGGTCAAATCTAACACATAATTTATAAAAGTCAACTTAATACATGAAAATAGAAAGTTATTGACCAGCGAATATTTCAAAGTGTTACATTCTCCAAAGTAGGTGTTATCCTCGTCATCAGAAGAATCAGATTCTTGATCATGCTTACCCTTCCTGACGGGCCCAATTGACTTTATTTCATTAGACCGTCTCTCTTCCTATGACCATTTGAATGAAATATAAAGCACTTGAGTTTACCAGTTCCACCTCTTGACTTAAACCATGAACTTCCACCAGAATGAGCTTCACCTGAATTATCTGGCATTCCTCTAACATATTACTCGTCACCAATTTCTTCCATTATGCATTCAATTCTTTTCTTCAACTCCTTTAAATTCAAAGTTGCCAGATGTGATAACCAGTAACTTTTCCTGGATCTTGGTATTTTAAAAAATATAATGTTTACGTAAACTTCACTTTTCGATCTTGTCAATTCTTTTGAGAAAACTAGAATGTTGACTTTTGTTGACTTCCCTTGCGCAAAATGGTTACGTTTGACTATCCATCGAGTATCTTGTTAGTAAATCTATGAATCTTTTGAGTCAGAGGTTTCGTTATCTTAATGTTTGTGTTATCATTTTATTCGTTACCGAGAAGATTTCCCGTGTTTAGCGAAAACGTCACGCAGCGCGTACCGGCATGACAGTAAACTAAAGTATATCTAGTTATCTTGGAGTGAAATTACTAAACTTATTTAAATAAGTTATTTCATGATTCTTATAAGCGGTTGTCTTAAAACGTGAATCTCAAAACAACGTTCAGAAACTAGTCAGAAAAACAAATACTACGTTAGTTTAGCAATTAAGTAAAACAACAACTAAAAATCTTTACTTGGTCGATATTAAGGCATATTAACGCATTTTAGTATCTTGTGAGTCGTTTCATGAACACTCGGTTTTGGTTATCATTTAAACTAGTCACGGAAGCAAATCCCGACACAAGACGAAACAAATAGGATTCCCTCCCCACCTTATACTATGAACGGCCACCATAAGGGAACATGGGAGCTAAACTTTTGCTTCCATGTAAGTCACCTGTTTTGTCTCTATACATTTCAAATTCTTACACACATCTTGTATTTTTGGAAATCAAAGAAAAATCAAAACACTCTCCCCCTTCTCCCTCTTATAACCGGACGAGAACCACAAGCCAAGAAACATTTCATTTTTTAAGTTTTGATCAAGATTAAAGAGTCAAGAACACTCAAGGTTCATTTTTCTAGTAGTTGCGGGTAATCAAAAACAACGTTTGGGTTGTTTTCTTGCGTCAAATCCTAACCGAAACCCATTTTTTTGTAAGTTGTCTAAATCTTTAAATAGTTGTACTTTTATGGTTATTATGATGATCTTAAGCTAGTTGTACAATGCGTTTGTGTTAAAAACGAAAACTAAAATCAGAACAAGAGCTTAAAGGGGTGCGTTTTATTTTGACATGAGCAAAAAGAAAGAAAAAGGGTTGGTCATCTTAATATCATGGTTGTTGTGGTGAAATATCTTATGTTTTCTAGAGCTTATTGATGTTTATTAGGAAGTCTAGCTTAAAAATAAGCTTAGTTAGGGCTTATTAAGAGTTGTGTTTGGGCTTGTGTTGTGTTCGGCCCAACCAAGAGCTAAAAAGGAGAAGCCATGGGCTCGGCCCATGACCTTTACGACTTATTTTAAGGCTTTGTGGCTTATTGGTATAGCTTAACTTATTTTCGTAACTTATTTTGTTTTCGGGCTTATTTGGAAATGCTTATGTTGAGGCTTTGGGCTTTTGAGGTCGTGGCCCAAGCAAGAAAAGAACAGGCGAGCAAGGGCTTGGCCTATTTTTTGTTTTGGTTCGACTTATTATAGCTTATTAAAGCTTATTTTGATTATCGTACCTTAAATAAGAGCTTAATAGCTTATTATGTTTTCTATTTTGGTTTTGAGCTTATTTGGTTGTCATTTTGGGCCTTAATGGGCCGAATTTTAGACTTGGTCCAATAAGTGTTCATGAGTATATCTTATTTTGAAACTAGCTTATTCATGTGCTTATTAAGCATTTATTTTGTCACTTATTTGATCTTGAACTTACCAAACTATTTATAGCTATTTTGAGACTTTTTGAGCTTAGTGGGCATGTGGCCAATAAGGACAAAAAAAGCCACGGCTTGTTAAGGGCTTATTAACCCTGACTTATTTTATCAAGTATAATCCTAGCTTGTTTGAAGCTTATTTAAAGAACTAAAAAGGTTTTGATACAAATGGATCTATTTTTGAACTTATTGGAGAACTTTCGAGCATATAGGGCTCGCGACCCAATAAGAGTATTAAGCTTTAGCTTATTTTTCATGACTTATTTCTTTGACTTGAGATCTTTATACCTTTATATAACTTATTAACTTTTCTTAAGCTTATTTGGTCTCGGCTTGTTTCCCTTGAACTTTATCTTGGCTTATTAGCAACTTATTAAGTAAAACTAAAGAGAACTGATTTTATGGTTAAGTATTGGTGAACTATTTTGACCTATTTGGAAACTTAAAAGATATTAGTGGGCTTATTGTGGAACTATTTATTCTTTTATTTTCCGATTTTTAGATTCTTAATCATTTCTTGTCGAGTTCTCCTCGGATCTTTTTAAACTTCTACCTCATCTTAGCTCGTCGACTCTATTCTCGATTCTTTATGGGTTAATATCGCACTTAATCCATGCGCATCTAGTCATCTTACTTAGTTACCACACAACCATGATACAAAATGTTCTATAATAAGAATGAGAACCTTTTGTGAACTTTAATGCAAACGTATGTACAACAAAACAATTTTGTACAACATAATACTAAGGTGAACTTATTAACTAGGTCATGGCCAGGTACCGTTGTGCTTTGTGTAGAGGTTATCTTATTCAACTACTATCATCTTTTGAGGTGAGTTCGCGTAGCCCTACTTTTTGACTCTTTTTCTATTAGGGGAAAATGATACTCAAATCTGTTTTTGAACTTGTTTTCTTATTGTGCGAAACTTTTATCTTTTTGGACAATGCTATGTGTCTATGACTGCTATGTGAATGACATGAGATTGGTATAACTTGTATGTGGATCATATGTGTCATTGTGAGGTATCTTGTGATCTTGAAATTTTGTGAACTTGTGAACTTGCGATTTTTTGCCCTATGTTTAGCTCTAGCTAGAAGGCTTTAGGTGCGTGTTAACTTAGAAGCTTGGATCTTTGAAAGTGTTGGTATCTATATTACTGGTGTATCTATGGACCTTTGATAGCATGTGTTGCTACGTTGGTATCTTATCTATTGCATGTATTCACTGTCATATTGCATATTTGTCCACCTTTTGTAACTATGGCACAACAACTAGGTTGTTATCAAACCTACGAGCTCACCAACTTTATGTTGACCTTTTCGAGTATCATTTTCAGGTGTGTTGCGAACCAAGGTAAATGTCACACCCCTAGACGGGGCCTGGACAGAATACGTATCCGAGGGAGTGACGTCATAACAATCCGAACACAAAGCAACAAAGAATGACCAATAATCATGGACGTTTGAAAAAGTTTACTCGTTGCATAAAGAAAATTAATTTAAGTTTTACAACCGGTCATAAGAGAGTTAAATGTAGTGGAAGCATAACAAAGTTCGACCAAAAGGAATAGCCTCCCCGGGTCGGATAAGAATCACTGACCATCGACGAATCCTGGGTGGGACAGTAACAGGAGCAATAGGAAACTCAGATGATGATGATGGACGTGCTGTTACCCTGGTCCTCCAATGAGCAACGGTAGCAATATAAGGGTCCTGCGATGGTGGTCCATCAGAAGAATCAGGAGCCTCTGAAGAATCGGTGCATAAGAATGGAGAAATACCTGGTAGCGGGGAAATGTGCTCTAGTGAAGTCATCTCATCTGGTGAATCAGAATCGGAACCCGAATAGGGAACCAAGCCACACAATCCAGTGGGTGAAGCGACAAGAGTCGTCTCAACCACAGGAGCGGCATATGAAATAACATGAGCAATAGTAGAAGTCTCTGGAGCAACCACAGAAGTAGAAGGAATAACAGTAGGAATATCACCAAAAAGAATAACCCGAGAGGGCGGTGATCCCACACTCTCATCCGAAGAATCAGAAGAAATAGCAATAGCTGAAGCTGCCATGATCTGCACAAGCAAAAGTTTATATAAATCTCCTTTATATGAAACCATGCAAGGCATAAAGAAACGATGAAATGAATGGCAAGGTAAATATGGCAATATATAATAGCCTCAAGTATATATAGGAATCTTTTATATATATATATATATATATATATATATATATATATATATATATATTAGCAAGGATAGCCAATACGTAAGCACAAATAGAGGCACATAGGATCACATACTGGTTATAGACCAGACCTAGTATAACTACCTGGTTCTCTATAACCTTGGCTCTGATTACCAATCTGTCACACCCCCAGACGGGGCCTGGACGGAATACGTGTCCTTGAAGGGCGTGACGTCTAACTATACGAACACAAAGCCAATAAGTATACGACAACTAATCATTGGACGTTTGGAAAAGATAGTTTGTACTCGTTGCATAAAGAAAATAAATTTAAGTTTTACAACCAGTCATATGAGAGTTAAATGTAGCGGAAGCATAATAAAGTTTGACAATGACAACGAGTATATAAATAGATAAGTCTTGAAATTGGCAGAGGTACATAAGCACATTAGACTCCATTTGGCATCAAGTAATGCAAAGCCAAGCAAGCACTGAGAAAACGGGAAAAACATGTTTAATAAGTCAACATTGAATGTTGGATGAATTCAATTGGTTTAAGTTAATACAAGAGTGGACCACAAGATTTCAAAACGCATGCGACTACTATAACAGATACAACATCACATAAAAAGTATTTACTGTTACGCTAAGCTCATGACACCGATGCTAATAAAACAGGGCGTATCATATCATGCCACATAGTATTCCTGCCCTTAATTGGTGTCCCAAACTAAAGACCACCACAACGCACATCGACATGACATATATCTGTTTGTTCTTCGTTAAGTGGAACCAAAGCAGATAGGGATAATTAGCCCCAATAGATCTATTTACGCATTCGCGCTCACTTAACCAAACCAATTGGCCATAGGTGACTAACGGTTCATGATAGTTCGGGCAATAGTGGTTTGTAGCAAAACTTAGGCAATACATAAACATGTAAAACTCACGTTAAATACTTATGTCCAATTTTAAAAGCAAACAATGTTTCTCACCCTAAAGTATAAAGCATTTGAAAATAGGTAAAACGTGGGGCTATGGACTCACCTTAAGCAAGTGGTGAATCGATAATCAACGAGAAAGAAATAAAGCCGAAAGGTCCTACACGCGACCTAAATAAATGACACGTCTTAGGAAAATGAAAGATAACAAAAACTTGTACGACACGCTTTCAAGAGAAAAGACATCCATATGTGTTTGCGCTTTAGTTTATTTAATAAAGTATGACTAAATAAGAATGATAGAGTTTTTCGTTAAGTTCCGACGTTTATCCGAAAATTGCCATTTTTAGTAACTTTCTATTTAGAGTAAGTTTTTAGTTTCGGGACATTAATACCGTCCACTATAAAGTGATATATCCATATTTCCTAAACGCACTATCTTGACTTAAACGCTTAACTCATACGTTCACTTAACTAATATGTGCTAAAATATATCATTTTTAGAAATTCTACATTTTTGTTAGTCTCGACATCACATAATTATGTTCATGACATTCTTAAAGTTTCTAATTAATATCTTAAGGTTTCTATATGTTTCGTGAAGGTTTTAAAAGCTCAAATAAGACCGAAAGTGTCCGTAAGCCTTATTTATTAATCCCAACAGCAACTACATTATTTGTTTTTCCAAAAAGTGTTTCAAAATTCATTTCACCATAACTTGGCCGTTTAAAGTCCGTTTTTAGTGTTTAATATACGAAAATCTATCTATACAAAACGAGCTATCCAAAAACTACTTTTTTGACTATTGAAACCACTTTTAAGTGTCTTACAACCTCATTTACATTTCCAATCACCAACCCATATTTTCGAAAATGTACCATAGACTTAATCATAGACTCAACCATAAGACCGCCATAGTGTCTAGTCTAACCTAACTTCTTTTTCGCCAAAACATACCAACAAAACCACTCTTAATCTATCATAACCTCATCATATCTGTTGTTGCAACCCACATCAACTCTCATCTCGCCAAGAACATAATATTTGACTTAGGAAACTAAAGTAGTATCATTATTCATGAAATCTTGTCTTTAAAATCTTTCAAAATTTAAAACACAACATATGGATGTATGGATCTTGAACATATAAAGAAAATATATAAGTAAATCACAAAAAGTAGTTAGGGTTTGCTTACAAAAGATGATGAACAAGATGGAACACAAGATATCTTGAAAGAAAAATAGTAGATCTTGAAAACCAGTATATTTCAAAAACACCTAACTTTGAATCTTGAGAAACCTTTGAAAATCAATGAACCTACACTTGGATCTACCTTATAAACTCTTGGAAATGATCTTGGATTACTTGAATTGTGAGTAGGATCAAAGAAAATGAAACCCTAGTTGGGTGTTGTTGTGCCGTGAGCAAAGAAGAGGAGAAAAGAGAGATGAGAAAATTTTGAGGCTTATGAAATGAAAGTGTAAGGCTCAATTAGGGTTTGGTGGTATCATAGATGCACACATGTGACCAACACACACCAAGAGTGTGTGTGGTCTTGGGTTCGGTCGAAACTAGCCACAAGGAGGGGGGGGGGGGGAGTTCAAGCCAACTTTGGCTCCAAGTTTAGCTCATGGCTTGGTCTTGGCTCACCAATAATAGTCCAAGTGTGTAAGAAATGGCATGCATGCAAGTCACTAGCCAACAAAGTTATCATTTTCCTTCACATGCATGGTAAGTTTTCAAATTTTGAGTTAGTGGAGCATAAATGATTTAATTTCAAGTCCAAGCTTGTCCATAGGCTAAAATTTTGTGGGTAGAGGTGAGGACATGAGCATGATCATGAAATTTTTGGACTTAGGGTATAAGATTATCGATAACTTGAGTTTACACGAAAAGATTTTGAGTTTTCGGGGTTCCGTTTGGTCAAAAACGCGAAAAACGCAATTTAAAAGATAAAACCCTAAAATTAATATCGGAAGTGATTAAAAATCACGAAACACTTAGAAAAGTTAAAATATCTCATATAAGGCCTAAATTTATTAATAACCGATGCCGGAACGCGCCCGATGACGTTTTTCAGATTTACGCGGTTTAACTTCCCGGTAAACTGTCAGATTCAAACGTAACGTATAAAAGTCAAAGATAATAATCGGAAAAGTTTAAAAAATATTGACCTGAACTCACGGGGTGTGACATCCTTTCCCCGTTAAAAGAGCTTTGTCCTCAAAGCTCAGGACGTAGCTTGAGATGCGGGTTCAGGGTTAGCGAAAAGATGAGGGTACTTTTTCTGCATTTGGTCTTCGCACTCCCAAGTATACTTGTGACCTCTCCTTGAATTCCAACGGAGCTTCTCGATTGGAATGCGACTTTGATTTAAACGTTTAACTTTGCGGTCCATGATTTCAACCGGTTCTTCAATGAAATTAAGCTTTTCGTCGATGTGGACTTCGTCCAATGGAATAGCGAGCAGTTCGTCGGATAAGCACTTCTTAAGGTTTGAGACGTGAAAGGTACTATGAATACGGCTTAGTTGCTCTGGTAACTCAAGTCGATATGCAACCGTTCTAACTTTGGAGAGAATCTTAAAAGGTCCAATATAATGAGGGTTCAGCTTTCCCCGTTTGCCGAAACGTATCACTCCTTTCCAGGGCGATACTTTCAACATAACCTTATCCCCAACTTAGAACTCTAATGACTTACGTCTCTTATTAGCGTAGCTCCTTTGTCGATCACGTGAAGCTTGTAGACGATGCTTGATTTGGATGATCTTCTCTGTTGTTTCATGAACAATTTCTGGGCCAGTAAGCTGAGCGTCTCCCACCTCAGCCCAACAAATAGGTGACCGACACTTGCGACCATACAACGCCTCAAAAGGTGCAGCTTTAATACTCGTATGATAGTTGTTGTTGTAGGAGAACTCTATTAATGGTAGGTGTCTGTCCCACCCTTTTCCGAAGTCCATCACACACGCTTGTAGCATGTCTTCTAACGTTTGGATGGTCCTCTTACTTTGACCATCTGTTTGTGGGTGATAAGCCGTACTCATATCCAATTGAGTACCTAGGGCTTCATTTAACGATTTCCAGAAATGAGACGTAAACTTACTGTCTCGATCAAAAATAATCAAAACTGGCACTCCATGTCTCGAGACTACTTCCTTCAAGTATTGTCTCGTCAACTTCTTCATTGAGTCAGTTTCCTTCATTGGTAAGAAATGAACAGACTTTGTGAGTCGGTCTATAATTACCCAAATTGTATCTTGACCAGACGTCGTCTTAGGTAACTTAGTATCGAAATCCATAGTAATGTTCTCCTATTTCTATATTGGGATTATGGATTGAACTAACAAACCGGATAGTTTTTGGTATTCTGCTTTAACCTTTGCACAAGTCATGCATTTACTGACATACGTGGCGATTTCTACTTTCATGTTAGGCCACCAGTATAGCTTCTTCAAATCTTGATACATCTTGTCCGATCCCGGGTGGATCGAATACTTTGACTTATGCGACTCGTGCATAATCAAAGCTCTCAAGTCACCAAAACATGGTATCCAAATCCTATTCTTCAAACACAACGTTCCGTCGGCATGTGGCTCCATATTCTTAATCATGCAACATAAATCTTTTGTTCCATAATTCTCTTCCTTTCTTGCCTCAACCTGAGCATTCAAGATTTGCACAGGGAGGTTTAAACCAATTGTCATAACCAAGTCTCGAACTCGTAGTGGCTTAGGTCTACTCTTTCGGCTCAACGCATCAGCCACCACATTCGCCTTTCCCAGGTGATAACGTAACTCGTAGTCATAGTCACTTAAAAACTCTAACCATCTACGTTGTCTCATGTTCAACTCTTTCTGATCTAGAATATGTTGCAAACTCTTATGATCAGTGAACATAACGCACTTCGTGCCGTAAAGGTAATGTCTTCACATATTGAGAGCGAACACCACAGCTCCCAATTCCAAATCATGCGTCGTGTAGTTCTTCTCATGGATTTTGAGTTGGCGGGATGCATAAGCTATGACTTTCTCCTTCTGCATCAACACTGCGCCTAATCCCTTGTGAGAAGCATCACAATATACTATGAAGTTTTCACTTCCTTTAGGCAATGCCAAAATTGGTGCACTACACAACTTTTGCTTCAATGTCTAGAAAGCAGTTTCCTCCTTTTCACCCCAATTGAATTTTACACTTTTCTGAGTCAGCTTCGTCATAGGCTTGGCAATCTTGGAGAAACCTTCAATAAATCATCGGTAGTAACCGACAAGACCTAGAAATTAGCGAATTTCTGTTGGAGTCTTGGGTGATTCCTAATCCTTGATTGACTCAATCTTCGTATGATCAACGTGAATGCCTTCACTATTAATCACGTGTCTAAGAAATTATACCTTCGACAGCCAAAAGTCGCACTTCGAGAACTTGGCGTATAATTCTTCCTTCTTGAGCAACTCCAAAATTAGCCTAAGATGTGCATCATGTTCTTCCTTGGTCTTCGAGTAGATCAAGATATCATCGATGAACACGATCACAAATTTATCTAAGTACGGTCTGCATACCCGGTTCATCAAGTCCATGAACACTGCCGGCGCGTTAGTCAACCCGAAAGGCATCACTTGAAACTCATAGTGACCATAGCGGGTCCTAAATGCCGTCTTTAGAATATCCTCGTCACGAACTCTGAGTTGGTGATAACCAGAACTCAAGTCGATCTTCGAGTACACACTTGATCCTTACAACTGATCAAACAAGTCTTCGATTCTGGGAATTCGGTATCGATTCTTTACAGTAAGCTTGTTAAGTTCACGGTAGTCGATACACATCTGAAAAGAGCCGTCTTTATTTTTGACAAACAAATCCGGAGCTCCCCAAGGTGAGGAACTTGGTCTTATAAATCTTTTGTCAGAAAGTTCTTGTAGTTGGGTAGATAATTCTTCCATTTTTGATGGTGCTAATCTATACGAGGCTCGAGCTACAGGTGCAACACCTGGGACTAAGTCGATTTGGAATTCAACTTGTAGTATCGGTGGTAATCCATGTAAGTCTTCAGGAAAGACTTCTGGAAAGTCTCGTACAGTCGGCACGTCTTCGAGTCGCTTCTCCTTCGACTCGTCTTTGTTTTCTTCACCGTAACCTGCGCCAGAAATAGTTGACATCATTTCTCCATATACTTCTGGACCTTTTCACATGATATAATTCTCAACGTCGATTTCTTCTCCTTGTCACATTTGTCTCCTTGAACGATCAGAATTTCGTTTCCGTAAGGAATACGCACTATCTTCTCATCACAGACAATCACTACATGATTCTTTGCTAACCAATCCAAGCCGATGATAATGTCGAAACTACCCAAATCTATGGGCATCAGGTCGATATTAAAAGGATGTCCTAACAATCCTAATGTACAACCTCTAAGCACAGTGTTGGTTCCTGAAGTTCTTCCATCAGCTAGCTCGACAGCGTAACTAACGTCTAAGGCAGATGGAATGATATCTAGCAATGCACTAAATTATTTGATACGAAACTTCTATCGGCACCCGAATCAAATAACATATAAGCATGATGATCGTTAAGAAGGAACGTACCCGTGACAGTGTTGGAACCCGGGTTAACGTCACCTCCTCCCAGGACACATGCTTTGCCTCTTGCATCAGGAACTCTTGCTTTGTTCCCACGGTTTTGGTTCTTTACTTTGGGATAATCCTTTTGGTAATGTCTTTGTACTCCACATTCAAAATACGTAACAAATCCCTGATTCGGCCCTAGAGTTCCTTGAGTAGGTACAGTCACAACAAATCTGCAATCCCTGGCTAGATGTCTAATCCTCTTACAGTTACGACACTTAGCAGTACATTGTCCTTCGTGGTGTAGCTTACACTTATTGCAGAACGGAAGTGTTCCTTCATAACCATTCTTCTCATTGTTACCAGCCATATAGGCTCTAGCAACATTCTGACCTCAAGTATTCTGTCATTTGTGGGGTGGTTGTTGCCCACGGTTGTTTCTATAGTTGTTGTTCATTCTCCTCTTGTTCTCTGCGTTTCTTACAGCATATCCCTTCAACTTTTGATCCATCAAGTTGTTGGCAATTCGAACAACATCTTGTAGCCCTGTAGGTTCTGCAGCAATTACATTTCTTTGGATATTATCGGGAAGACCTCCAATGAATTTCTCCACCCGATCTTCCTCCTCGGGGACAATTTTGGTACACATCATGGTAAGTTCTTGGAACCTTTGAGTGTAAGTAGCCATGTCATTGTTGTTCACCGACAAATTCCACAACTCGGTTTCCATCTTTTGGATCTCATTTCTCGGGCAGTACACTTCAGTCATCAGCTTTAACAACTCTCTTCATGATAAAGCGTATGCAACATCAGTTCTGATGGTTCTCTTGTGAGAATTCCACCAAGTTAATGCACTATCAAGTAAAGTATAGGTAGCATACTTCACTTGATATCTCTCTGGACAGTTACTGATGTGAAACACAGTTTCCATCTTTTCACTACATCTTATCAAACCAACCACACCTTCTGTTCCTTTAAAACTCAGTGGTTGACATTTCATGAAATCTTGGTAAGTACATTCACGAGCACCAGGCCTATCGCCTCTTCCATTCACATTACGGTTCTCATTACCGTCACTGTCATCGCCTCCAATGTTTCCATTCCTAGTACCATTTCCATTACCATTTACATTACCATTTCTATTACCATCTCCTCCTCCATTGTCATTCCCATTCCCGAGTTCAAGATCTCGGTTAACTCAACGAGTCTCTAGAGCTGCGTCCACACGTTGGTTGATCATTTCTTCAATTGCGGCAGAGGTCATACCGGAGCGAGTGATAGTCATAGTTCTACATCACATGACACAACTCATGGTGAGATTTTAAAACGAATACACTATCATTAGATAACGATAATTTAATACATGCTATGAAATAAAATATAATTACAACACGATTGCCAGAACGGATAAATAACAATATAGATAAATAGGCGAGAGAGTCAAAACAAGCTTTTCATTTTATGAATAAAAGCATAATTCGGTTATAACAAAATCCAAAATAGGTACATGATCCACAATTTTTTTCTACTGCTAACATCTAGACCTAACCATCAGTCTAGTGTCCTACATGATCATGGTATTACTTGTCTAAGGGCAAAAACCTAAACGTCTCTCAACGTATGACTTCAACCTCCTAAGTCTCTCTCGAGTATCATCGCGATCCCTACGAACCTGATGAAACTACTCTTGTGAAAGAGACATGTGAAGACGAAGACTGTTCACACAATCCTTCTCGATATCCAACAGAGCACGAACCTTGAGGTTCTCCAACCTTAAACTGTCAATCCTCTTGATCATACTAACTCTCTGTCCCCTAGTTATCAACTGATCTGCCTCCAACCGTCTCTAAACAGTCTCAATCCTGATAATCCTATCAATACGAACCTCAGACATGTGATGGTAAAAGTCACGCACAGCATCATCCAAGTCAATCGGCATATCCTTGAATGACCTAACAATGCCATCCCTAGTGCCAGATGAATTAGAAGAATCCTCTCCGGTTGGCTCTACAATCTCCTCCTCAATAATCGGTGCGGACATCGGGTCAATACCAACCTCAACCGTGTCTCCAGCACTGGTGTCAGCCTCATACTCCTCGGTGTCATCCCTGACATCTCTAGGGCCCATCTCAACATGATCTCTAATATCATCCCCATTACCAATACCCAACTCCATATCAACCTCAGTCTTTATAGGATCAATCTCGGTATCCTCCTCTATGCTAGCCTCAGACAAGTATGAATCTCTAAACCTCTTACGAGGTGGTAAGAGATCAGTATGGGTAGGAGCTAATGATCCCATAACTAGTGTAGATGATGGTACATAATCAACCGGGGATCTACATCTCTTGCGAGATGGTTCAGCAAAATGTGAAGATGAATGCAGGGGTCTCTCTGATGAATCTCCTAAAGATGACTCGAATGTAGTCAGTGGATACAATGTAGATAATAGAGCAGCAAACGAATGACGAAATGCCTCACTACCTTGTGGTGCTCTCCTCAGAGGGTAACATAATCTAGGTGGTACATCTCTAGTCGAAGATCCAGAATGAGCCTGATCTGATGCATCAAAACCCGAAGAATGAACTGGCAAAGAATCCGAAGATAAACTAGAAGAAGATGAGCGGTGGTCAGAAAAATGAGGTGATGCATGCCTACATGCTAATCTGCGAGCTGGTAAAGGTCCAACTCTCTTCCTCGTAGTCAACAACTTATGCGGCCCATTAAGATGGGTGCGATAAGGTCGACCAAAAGGAATAGCCTCCCCGGGTCGGATAAGAATCGCTGACCATCGACGAATCTCGGGTGGGGCAGTAACAGGAGCAATAGGAAACTCAGATGATGATGATGGACGTGTTGTTACCCTGCTCCTTCAACGAGCAATGGTAGCAACATAAGGGTCCTGCGATGGTGGTCCATCAGAAGAATCAGGAGCCTTGGAAGAATCGGTGCATAAGAATGGTAAAAAAACCTGGTAGTAGGGAAATGTGCTCTGGTAAAGACATCTCATCTGGTGAATCAAAATCGAAACCCGAATAGGGAACCAAGCCACACAATCCAGTGGGTGAAGCGACAAGATTCGTCTCAACCACAGGAGCGACAACTGAAATAATAGGATCAATAGTAGAAGTCTCTGGAGCAACTACAAAAGTAGAAGGAATAACAGTATGAATATCACCAAAAAGAATAACCCGAGAGGGCGGTGATCCCACACTCTTATCCGATGAATCAGAAGAAATAGCAATAGCTGGAGCTGCTATGATCTGCACAAGCAAAAGTTTATATAAATCTCCTTTATATGAAACCATGCAAGGCATAAAGAAACGATGAAATGAATGGCAAGGTAAATATGGCAATATATAATAGTCTCAAGTATATATAGAAATCTTATATATATGTATAGCAAGGATAGACAACACGTAAGCACAGATAGAGGCACATAGGATCACATACTGGTTATAGACCAGACCTAGTATAACTACCTGGTTCTCTATAACCTTGGCTCTGATTACCAATCTGTCACACCCCCAGACGGGGCCTGGACGGAATACGTGTCCGAGGGCGTGACGTCATAACAATCCGAACACAAAGCAATAAAGAACGACCACTAATCATGGACGTTTGAAAAATAGTTGTACTCGTTGCATAAAGAAAATTAATTTAAGTTTTACAACCGGTCATAAGAGAGTTAAATGTAGCGGAAGCATAATAAAGTTTGACAATGACAACGAGTATATAAATAGATAAGTCTTGAAATTGGCGAAGTCACATAGCACATAGACTCCATTTAGCATCAAGAATCAAGCCAAGCTAAGCACCTGAGAAAACATGTTTAAAACGTCAACATAATGTTGGTGAATTCATAGGTTTAAGTTAGTACAAGAGTGGACCACAAGATTTCAAAACGCATGCGACTACTATAACAGATACAACATCACATAAAAAGTATTTATTGTTACGCTAAGCTCATGACACCGATGCTAATAAAACAGGGCATATCATATCATGCAACATAGTATTCCTGCCCTTAACTGGTGTCCCAAACTAAAGACCACCACAATGCACATCGACATGACATATATCTATTTGTTCTTCGTTAAGTGGAACCAAAGCAGATAGGGATAATTAGTACCAATAGATCTATTTATGCATTCGCGCTCACTTAACCAAACCAATTGGCCATAGGTGACTAACGGTTCATGATAGTTCGGGCAATAGTGGTTTGTAGCAAAACTTAGGCAACACATAAACATGTAAAACTCACGTTAAGTACTTGTGTCCAATTTTAAAAGCAAACAATGTTTCTCACCCCAAAGTATAAAGCATTTGAAAATAGGTAAAACGTGGGGCTATGAACTCACCTTAAGCAAGTGGTGAATCGTTAATCAACGAGGAAGAAATAAAGCCGAAAGGTCCTACACGCGACCTAAATAAATGACGCGTCTTAGGAAAATGAAAGATAACCGAAACTTGTACGACACGCTTTCAAGAGAAAAGACATCCATATGTGTTTACGCTTTAGTTTATTTAATAAAGTATGACTAAATATGAATGATATAGTTTTTCGTTAAGTTCCGACGTTTATCCGAAAATTGCCATTTTTAGTAACTTTCTATTTAGGGTAAGTTTTTAGTTTTGGGACGTTAATACCGTCCCCTATAAAGTGATATATCCATATTTCCTAAATGCACTATCTTGACTTAAACGCTTAACTCATATGTTCACTTAACTAATATGTGCTAAAATATATCATTTTTAGAAATCCTACATTTTTGTTAGTCTCGACATCACATAATTATGTTCATGACATTCTTAAAGTTTCTAATTAATATCTTAAGGTTTCTATATGTTTTGTGAAGGTTTTAAAAGCTTAAATAAGCCCAAAAGTGTCCGTAAGCCTTATTTATTAATCCCAACAGCAACAACATTATTTGTTTTTTCAAAAAGTGTTTCAAAATTCATTTCGCCATAACTTGGCCGTTTAAAGTCCGTTTTTAGTGTTTACATACGGAAATCTATCTATACGAAACGAGCTATCCAAAAACTACTTTTTCGACTATTGAAACCATTTTTAAGTGTCCTACAACCTCATTTACATTTCCAATCAGCAACCCATATTTTCGAAAATGTACCATAGACTTAACCATAGACTCAATCATAAGACCGCCATAGTGTCTAGTCTAACCTAACTTCTTTTTCACCAAAACATACCAACAAAACCACTCTTAATCTATCCTAACCTCATCATATCTATTGTTACAACCCACATCAACTCTCATCTCGCCCAGAACATAATATTTGACTTAGGAAACTAAAGTAGTATCATTATTCATGAAATCTTGTCTTTAAAATCTTTCAAAATTTAAAACACAACATATGGATGTATGGATCTTGAACATATAAAGAAAATGTATAAGTAAATCACAAAAAGTAGTTAGGGTTTGCTTACAAAAGATGATGAACAAGATGGAACACAAGAGATCTTGAAAAAAAAATAGTAGATCTTGAAAACCCAAGTATAATTTCAAAACCCTAACTCTTGAATCTTGAGAAATCTTTGAAAATCAATGAACCTACACTTGGATCTACCTTATAAACTCTTGGAAATGATCTTGGATTACTTGAATTGTGAGTAGGATCAAAGAAAATGAAACCCTAGTTGGGTGTTGTTGTGCCGTGAGCAAAGAAGAGGAGAAAAGAGAGATGAGAAAATTTTGAGGCTTATGAAATGAAAGTGTAACCCTAGGTGATGAGTTAGTGTGGTATTTATAGGCTCAATTAGGGTTTGGTGGTATCATAGATGCACACATGTGACCAACACACACCAAGGGTGTGTGTGGTCTTGGGTTTGGTCGAAACTAGCCACAAGGAGGGAGGGGGGGATGTTCAAGCCAACTTTGGCTCCAAGTTTAGCTCATGGCTTGGTCTTGGCTCACCAATAATAGTCCAAGTGTGTAAGAAATGGCATGCATGCAAGTCACTAGCCAACAAAGTTGTCATTTTCCTTCACATGCATGGTAAGTTTTCAAATTTTGAGTTAGTGGAGCATAAATGATTTAATTTCAAGTCCAAGCTTGTCCATAGGCTAAAATTTCGTGGGTAGAGGTGAGGACATGAGCATGATCATGAAATTTTTGGACTTAGGGTATAAGATTATCGATAACTTGAGTTTACACGAAAAGATTTTGAGTTTCCGGGGTTCCGTTTGGTCAAAAACGCGAAAAACGCAATTTAAAAGATAAAACCCTAAAATTAATATCGGAAGTGATTAAAAATCACGAAACACTTAGAAAAGTTAAAATATCTCATATAAGGCCTAAATTTATTAATAACCGATGCCGGAACGCGTCCGATAACACTTTTCAGATTTACGCGGTTTGACTTCCCGGTAAACTGTCAGATTCAAACGTAACGTATAAAAGTCAAAAGTAATAATCGGAAAAGTTTAAAATATTGACCTGAAATTTACGGGGTGTGACATCGGGTTCTCTGGGATCGATCAAGAAGATGTCTTTGTTGCTCATTTTTCTAGAAGGAACAGGAGGGTTCTATTCTGTTTGGGCTACTAGGTTCTCGACAACAAAAGTTCTTGGTGTTGAGGGTTTTTGACGTCAAAGAGTAAAAACTGGTGTCATAGCCAGGTTCGAGAAGAACAAATCACACAACGTGGAGAGAGCCGAAACAAGATAATCGGGTGAACCGGGTTTGGTTCGTCAGTTATTGTGCAGCCGTGGGAAAATTGGCGCTGCGGGTTCGTTAACCGTTGGATTTCTACAAAATTTGAACCGTAGGTTGAAGACACATAGATCTAGGATCTCACATGAGGAATCTTGCATAGGATCTTCTAAGAGGAAGATATAAGCTGTCAAAGTTTCTGGTCTGGTGGTTGTGTTCTTTGTCGTTTTTCGGTTAGGGTTCTTCTAAAGGATTTTGTCGACTAGTTTGTTACTTGGGTTTCAAGTTTCAGGTTTGTTAGGGTTTAATCGACAAAAGATTTACTTTAAATGGTTTCTTGGTATTCAAGTCTTGTTGGAGTAGTTCTTGATTGGTGGTTCCGCTCTAGAAACCGGTTTGTTGGATTTCTCGGTGTTCAGGTTCGTGAATGACAAGGTTGCAGCAGGTGGGTATCGACAGGTAAAGGTTCTTGAGTTCTTCGATTGTCCGGGTCCGCGACAAGGTGTAGAAGACTTAAGGGAGTTATTGCACAAGGTACTTTGTTTGATTCGGTGTTGTGAGGTTTATATCACAAGGTTATCAGAATAAACAAAGGGTCGGAGAATAAGTCCAAGACTTGTCGAGGTTGCAAGGTTTCTTAGGTTACAAGAAATTGTTTTGCATAAATAAAGTACGACAAGGGTTACTTCAAAAAGCGTAGGATACTTTCTTGATTCAAGGGTTGTCGATTTGTTGGACGGTTTTATGCCCACGGTTCAATCGATATTTGAGTAAGAAAGGGTTTTGTTTTTTGAAGGGTTTCTTGGTTTGATCGATTTCTAAGAAGGTTTATTCTTAGGGTTATATCGATAAAGCAAGGGTTTTTACAAACGGGTTACTTTGCTAGATCGTGTTTTGTGTAGGTAAATTCACAAAAGGTTAAACGGTTAGCAAAGGGTTAAAAGAATGGCTAGTATGAATACTAGGTTAAACATCGAAAAGCTCGATGGGAATATTGTACAAAAGCATGGAGGTTCAAAACAAGTTGGGTTCAAACAACTTGGTCCTGGTGTTGAAACAGGAGTCCATGGAGTACATGATGAAAAACGTGTTTGGTTTGAGGTGGAACTGCAGGGAGCTCAAGGGGATCGTGAAGCTGAGGTTTTTCAGGTTAGTAACGATGATACTGCAGTGGCTCAAAGACGGTTGGAGGACAAGCAACCTGAAGAGAAGACAAACACGGACTGCTTGGTAAAGGAGCAGGAAAAGGAATATCAGACTGGGTGGAAGATCAAGACGGGTAATGTTCTTGATTCTTGTAATCAGAGGTCTACACAACAATGTACGAAGAGTGGGGTCGCCAAACATTTAGGTGCTGCAGATTAGTGTTTACATGGGTGAACTGACATTGGTTGGTTATACGAGATAAAAGTGACGATCTTCGCCTAAGTTACGTTGTTTTCTGAAAGTTATGGTCTGTCCAAGTGGTTTTTGGCAGAGGATAACAACTATGTTTACTCATATCTAGTGAATTAGGTCATCATCATCAGCAATTGGATTTAAGACTCTTGAGATATGTTAGGAGTTTTTTCAAATACTGTTGGCCGCTATGTATTAAGCAAGGGATGCTTGAACCGGTTAAGGTCAAGTGCATATTCCTAGGATACCGTAAAGGTATAGTGGGTAATAAGCTTTGGAGGTTAGATGACGTTACTTCAAAGGTAGTGCTTTACATGAATATAGGTTTCAATGAAAGTGAAGATTACAAGAAAACTTTCATTAGTTCTGGTGTAGGTACAGGTTCAATGCAGGTGTTGCAAGGAGTTAAGTTTGAGGTGGAACCACAGGAGGATCATACATTTTGAGGTAGGAACCATTATGGGTAATGTCGATCATGTCATTGGTTCTAGGAAGGTAACAAACTCGGGGATTTAATATACTATTTCATTCAACAAGTGATAAGGAGCAAACACTAAGCATTGAGTATATTCATGTTTTAGAGGAAGACAGTAATGGAGTGCATTTTGTAGTTGCCTGCAATGGGGGATTAGATATATGCACATGGTTATTGACCTTTCAATAATACAGTTGCTTGTGAGGTGATTTTAGTGGGAAGGCAGGATTAAAAGATGGATATGATGCTCGGTCAGTGTATATGTGCCTCTGCAATGGTTTGCAAGAATAGCAGCAGTGAGTGACGATGCGATGGTTATTTCTGGGAGTTAGACACCAGGTATGTTCATATAATCTATTTCTTTCTATATAGATGATATGGTTTTTTTTTGCGGATTGCTAAGGCTGAGATCTGGTGATACCAATGGTTTGCTGTTTAAAGCATAGGGAAATTTCCTTGGTTTGGAGATCATCTGGGAATCATGATGTAGTAATTATCTTAAGGGTGTCACGTACAGGATTCACAACGAAAGGTTGTACTAACTTTTTTGAAGGGGCACGCTCCACACTTGTCGTTGAAGGATAGTCTAATAGGGTAATGTGATGTGGTAAAAAAATAAAAATATGGTAAATGTGCATATATATATTTATGCAATTGGAAGCCAGGGCGTTTCAGGGTGGTAGGCATGAGTCCTGACATAGCAATCGGCCATGTGTGGATATGTTGGATGGGTTATTGATCGTGTTTACAGATAAACGTACATGTTTTTGTGTAATGTTTGAACTAGGCACATGGGAAGATCGATCACTGTCATAAGTAGATCAATCACAGGGTACGGGTTGATGATACTGGGATGTGCAGGAAACTTGAAAGCTAATTTGCAGCACATGGAGGGCTTATGTCAACAACTGAAGGGGGATTTATGACGTTTACTGATGCTTGAAGAAGAAATATGGCTAATGGGACTATTGACAGAGTCAAGATATGAGCTACAGGTTAGTAGAAAAACAAGTTTTGCTACTGGTTCCTTGTTAATATAAGGTGGTTCCGTGTCCGATGGTGTCCCATAACAGGTTGAAGTTGCTGCGTATCCGTATTGACTAATAGTGATACTAAGGTGGAAATTGTTAGATACAGTATTCACTTTAGTCAATAGGTTAGGAGGTTTAGTGTAAAGTTAGCTCTAATTATAGCCATATTAGGGTTGTTGGGTTTTTTTACGGCCCAAGCCCATCCTCTCCCTCATCTCTATAAAAGGAGGTGAAGGAGGAGAGGTTGTGTACTTTATTCTTCCAACCTGTTTGTTCCCCCTCCTTCATCTCTATAAAATGATGTGTGGGGGGAGGGGGAAGAGTTTTTGTACTTCATTCTTTTCTTTACTCAATAAATATGTAATATTGAGGGTTATATTTTTGTGCATCTTTTACTTCTTTTCTGTCATACATAATCTGTTGGGGTGCGTTCGTTTTCAAGATCGAATTTATTCCGCACTAGTAACCAGGTTGTAGGATGATCGAATCTTACAAATATAATCCGGGAGTCAAACCAACAAACTTATGAAAGGACGCAGTTGTCAATGTTGAATCACGTGACTTATTTTTTAATAATCACTTTTAAAGGCAAAAATTAGTAAAAAAATCATTGTTAATATTCAACCGTCTTTAATCAGTCCAAAAGTCTGATATGTAACTGGTAAGAATCTTCCTCACTTGCATTTTGTTAATATATCCAATAGTATATGATGAATAGGTACAAAAATGGGTCGGATTGGGTTTGTTAAACGTTTATCGACAACAATCTATTACAACCCAATCTCTCATTAAAATTTAAAATAATATTTTTTTATTCTTTCATCTATACAACTGTGTTTGAAACACCGGTTCTGACCCGCCGGGTCAAACCGGTTGATCACGGGTTTCCGGCAACGAAAAACGGGTCAAATTAAACGGGTTTTCATATTTCGATAACCGGTTTGACACGACGGGTTTGACAAGGCTTTGGAGTTCGACCATGGAGTCAAACCCGGGGTCATGAGACCCGACCGGGTGACGGTTTTCGGTTTTTTGTATTTTTTTATAAATAATAAATGTTAATTGTATATATTTGTGACCCGTAATTTTAATTTTAAATGTTATTTTTGGTTATTAAATAGTTTTTAGGCTTATTTTTGCATATTTCATGATTTTTATACCTACTTTCTTTCTAATTATTGTAAATATATATACTATATAATATATATTTATTTCTATTTATATATCATATTTACTATATATTATATATATATTATATATATATATATATATATATTTTGGAAAACCGGGTTGACCCGGCGGTCCAACCGGTAACCCGGTGACTCGACCGAGTCGATTCAAAACCCGGTTTTCAAAACATTGTATACAACTAATTGATGCATACAAGCAATCTCAATTTTTTTTATCATTTATCAACAACCTAATCAATCTAAAAAAATATGCATAGCTAATCTTAATATGACATGCGGCAGATTGGGTCTATAAATTGAAGGTCACCAGGTGACCGGTTTGACGTATTTACTTTTTAACTTTTGTACAAACATAATATTATATTATGTATTTATTACATTTTTACTCCTTAAGGGTCACCAATAAACATATTCTAAGCTGTTATGGTTGAGGGTTTGGGTATTGGCAAAACTCGTCTACCAAACCCGTGCTTAAAGTTATTTTTACCCGTACCCGTCTTTAAACCCTCCAAAACGCTTCCAAACCCGGTCTAGGGCCCACTTGTCTCAGCCCTGCCAATTTGTTGATACTGTGGAACTATATATTCTAATGTAGGTAATCACAGCAGTGTTAGTTTCAGAAAATATCAATGGTAGCAAAAATGTTAATTATCACATTTTTGTTAAGGTAGTAGTATCATTATGTCAAAAGTATTCTGTAGGTGATAATGAAGGGACTACGCCCGTACTAATAATGCATGCAAGACCTTTATGTCTTTTTAATTTTGTTAGCTAAGATGGGGACATATTGATATTATTGAAAGCGACTAAATCAAGTTGTATCACTTGTTTGTATGATTTAAATGCATGATCAATAATATAGCTGGAAGACTTTAAATGTCTAAGTCTTCGTCTGATATTCCGTCCATTGGTGTATTTATAAGTAAACTTAGCATGATCCCGAAAATAAATATGGATCTAAGCAACATTTTGTTTATTGTTCTTTGTGTTACGTTGCTCCCTTTTGGTTTTGCATCCATAAACACAACTCGTCTTCCCTCGGAAGAAGGTTTATAAATATAAATATGTTTTGCTAAATATATATATGAGCTCATGATTCAATATTGCATGTTTTTGTGGCATAATTAGTATAATGTTTTGGCAGTGGATGCATTGAGGGTGATTGGAAGGAAGTTGGGTAAAAGAGATTGGAATTTTGATGAGGATCCGTGTGGTTGGCTCAAAACAAGCGATATTGATAATGTCACTTGCAACTGTGATAGCATGATATGCCATGTTGCTAGCATGTAATTTTCTCTTCCTTCATTTTCTTAGTTGAATCACTATTAAAGATATATGCAAAACAAGCTTTTTACTCCGTTTAAGTGGTTCTAAATGTTATTATATGATTATATGGTTAATCTTGAACCTAGATGCAGAATTGCAATTGGATAAAGTTTTAAGCCACAGTTTTATGTGATTTTGTTATCATTGGATAAAGTTGTAACACGGTGTCATAATTGGGGCCAAACCAACGCCGTTTCCGGCGTTATGACACCGGCGTGTGGCTTTGGGGCACGCCGTTGGTGGCGACGTTAACCCAGTCACGCCTCAACGCCACCCTTTTTCTTTTCTTTTTCTTTTTTCTTTTCGTTTCTATTGTGGTTTAGTGTGTGTGTGTGTGTTTGTGTGTGTTTTTTGGTGTGTGTGTTACAGAGGAGGAAGACGAGACATATGTAGAAGAAAGTGGCCCAAAAAGTGGTTAAATGATTAAAAATTTAATTTAGTTAAATGATTAAAAATTTAATTTGGTTAAATAAAAAAAAAAAAAAAAAAGTGAGTCCAAAAAGTTGTGTTATTTTGATGTTATGATTACATGAGTTTTTTTGGTGTTGGTGATGTTACGGTGTTATTGGTGATGTTACGGTGTTATGATACCTAGCCCGCCACAATACCTTTACAATGATATCAAATTTGCACATGATTGACTTTGACTCATAAAAAAGATGGCTCCCAAGTTGCTTAATGGTTGGCTAAGAAAGATGCATAAACAACGATAGTATTACTATTTTCGTTTTGATGAATGTCTCTACACGAGACTTCCAGTTCTATCAAATTTTCATTTGCGGTAGCGATTTCAGTGAGATAAAGTATTGCTATGCTATATATAATTTTAACCAAATTTTCTACAGTTGACCCAATTTCAAAGTCTAGTGAGATTGCTTGTATGTATTAGTTTAACATCTCACTTGAAACTGTGCTATAAATTTATAATTCATTGACTCCGTAGCTATCATCTTATTTTCTTATTTTATGTTGCTCATGAGTCTTATCTATAATCTATAATCTATTGCTATAAAGGGCATCATAAGGTAAAGAAAGAATAAAGTAGAAATGAAGAAGAAGAAGATACTTTTTGACTTTTCATTATTTTTGTCGTTTTATGATTTCATTACTTTATTGGGAGTAATAAACTAAATACCCCCTCTACTATAAAAGATGTATTGCTTACATGATTATATGTTTTGCCAAAAAAAGATTTGATACTCGAGAAATATGTTAACTTTCACTTGTGTTTTCTTAAAAAAGTATGAATGAGAAACAAAACAAGTATTTTAATTTCTTAATAAGAAAAGAAGTTGTTTTACTTTAGTTATTGGACACAATTGCGCATCATTATATTAAACCGATTATAGAACAAATATTTAACTTACATGGATAGGATAAATTTAAACTAACTCTAATTAACTTTTCAATTATCCCGATACAAAAAAAAACTAGGCTTCTTGAAAAAAGTTTGTAAAACATAGGTCAGTTGTTTATTTACATTATTTCAAAGGGGCATTTTGTTCTCGTCTCGCCCAAGACATCAGAAAGCTCAGGACCGGCCATGTTAAATAATACGTCCAAACTCCGTGTAAAAAAATGTGTGTGTATCTACAATGTATGTGTGTTAGTTTTTCTTCTAAAAAAAATACTCAATTCATAAAACTTAAACTATTTCATATGGAGAAATCGTATATCGTTTGTTGTGTTATATTATTTTTTCGTTTAAATTGGACCCGACCCGAATCATCTATTGGTTGCAACCGTTGACTAAAAGAACCACTTTATATTTTGCGTTGTGCCCGCCAGTAGCCGCTGGATTGGTTTTTGACTATTGTTTATTTTTCGGATCGGATTGTGGTTTTTTTTTTCTCATTTTGACTATTGCTAAATGCTAGTAGTATGATACACTTTTTGCTCACAATTCATGGATTTGAGCCTACCCAAACATAATTCATGTAAAGCCTTAGTAAATTGTCAGACGGGTATTTTAAATTTAGTGTATTTTTGTTTCTTTTAAAATAAAATATTATAATTACAACTCTTCTTATAATGTAATATATCCTTAAACGTTCGAACCTCAAATCAACTAAAGGTTTTTTTTGGAAAAAAGTTATCCTGCTGTTTTGCGCGGGTAACAATCTAGTTCTATTAACTAATGCATATATTCTACTGAAACAGAGTAAAGTGATTGATAAAAATAATCCACCAAATATTTTTTCTAGCTAAATCCAATTAAGAAGAGAAGAATCATATGCTTTAGAATCAATACCTTTTAATTAATTAATCTTGCAAAATTGGATAGCATATCGTATATGATGTATTGCTCATGGATACCATAATGTAAGAACACATGATCTTTTGTCATAGTTAGCTTAAATATGTGTAGTCAGAGTAACTTATTATTATCTTGAATGGTTTTCCGGTTTGTATGAAATGCAGAAGTCTTAAAAGACAAGGCCTACCAGGCACTCTGCCACCTGAGTTCGCTGATCTTCCTTACCTCCAAAATATGTAAACCTTTTTGTTTTTAGTAATTGTTTTAATTATATGACTTAATAATGTATTCTGATTTGTGTATATTATGTCTACAGAGACTTGACTCTCAACTTTCTCAACGGTACCATCCCTCCAGAATGGGGTTCCATGCAGCGACTTGTGAGCATGTACGTCTCTATCGATATATGAATGTATTATATCCGACACACAATACGTTTGTGTTTATGATAAACGTGTTACATGGTCCTCCCTTTTTCTTTTTAATTTGTGTAAGTTTGAATTTCTGCAGTTCTCTTCTTGGCAACCGTGTAACTGGATCAATTCCAAAGGAACTCGGAAACATCATCACATTGAAATCTTTGTAAATCCTCAATCATGTTTTTATATAATTTATATTTTGATAATGTTAGCTTCTCTTACTTCCTTTGCTGCGACTGATTTTGATTATTTGATATATAGAACTGTAGATGACAATATGATGTCTGGTAAAATTCCTGAGGAACTTGGGAGTCTTGCGAGTATCGAGAGATTGTAAGACATCATTAAATTTATTGTTGATTGATGGTTTTTCTATCTCGTTTTCCTAGGGACTTAGTACACTTTTTTTTTTCTTCTTCTGTTTTTATAGATTTCTGAACGGCAACAACTTTACGGGGGAGCTTCCTGCATCCTTTGCAAATCTGAACGCGTTGAAGGACTTGTGAGTTATGATACATATATTTTTTTGGGGTAACCATGGTTTCCGCCACACAGACTCAAACCAGTTATGATACATATATTGGTTGGATATGATTATTCGTTTTACGGTTATATGCCTAAGATGTCAAATTATTTGTTTTTGTTTTCAGGTTTTTGGTCTATATACCTTTTTCAGTACAAAATCCCAAGAATATCAGATACAAAATGAGCCAAATGGGACAACAACCATCATTTTTAATACTCATATAATACATATAAAAGACAAAATAGGGACAAAGCAAAAGCTGTGATTTTATGCAAATTATGTTCTTTATATGGCCGGATATGACCGACTATAAAATTTCTATTTCGTTTGCAGTCGGATTGGTGGTAGCAGTCTTTCTGGGAAGATCCCTGAATTCATTGGGAACTGGAATAATCTCAGTAGCTTGTGAGACATTTTTCTACTGTTTAATTTTCCATTTATCATATATATATACTATATATATAGTAACAGAAGTTCAATAAAGTTATGAATAACAGAAGGATTCAGGCAAGTGGATTGGAGGGACCAATACCTTCTAACATTACTCTTTTGCCAACTTTGACAGACTTGTAAGTAATTCCTCATATGCCTACAGTTTTGATCAAGTATTTATGCTGACTAAATAAAGAAATGCAGGCGAATCAGCGACTTAAATGGACCAGACACGCTTTGTCCACCCTTTATTAATACAACATCTTTCAAGCATTTGTAAGTTGATTTGCTACTTTTGGTTGTGTGTCACCAGTTTCTTCTGTTAATACACTACACAAAAACTTTCCAGAAAATTGAGAGTTTTGCACAACCTAAATGGAAAATTTACCAGAATCTTAATCAACTATCTTGAAAGATCTTGTAAGTAATGTGGACAATCACTTTAACTATTATTTATAAAGAAATTTTGTTGTTATCAATCTTAACACGATGCATGATTACTTTACCTTTGAAACGGTAAAACTTTTTATCGAAATTTATATTATATGATACAGAGACTTGAGCTTTAACAAGCTAAATGGATCCATTCCTGACAGTTACTCAAATATTCGGGAAACAGACTACATGTAAGTATGAAGTATCTTATCCTGATTATTGCTATCTCAATTCCCACATACTTCTCACATTGCTATTAAGTCTTGGAAATTTAACGTGCAATGGTGACTATATACAAAATTTTTTATTTTATTTCTTAGCTATCTTACTGGAAAACATGCTATCTGGAAAGTGTGCCTTATTGATGTCTTAACGTGGGCAAAGGATGTATGTTTATTTAAATATTAAACTTTGTAGAAGAAAAATAAATTAGGCAGTTTCAAACTTCACATTAGATCACTTTTACGGTTGTATAATATAATGAATGATGGTGTGGAACTTTTTCTTGCAGTGAACTGTCATACATCAGATTAAATGAAAGCTCAAGGATCGTTGTTCTCAAATCTCTTTATAACGTAAGATAACTTCTATCTTTCTTAAAAGTTAAAAGTATTGAATCCAAAGTCGAAATGTTCTTGTACCAACGCTCATATTTTGTAGTTTAAGAAGTAACATGTAGAATTGTGTTTGCTCTTCTCAACGGATAAGCATTTCGTAAGTTTCTGTGGTAATTAATTAGTGATTTCCACTTAAGATTTGAACATGTTTCAGTTCCCAGTGTGACGATAACTCTTATGTCAATTTTTGTGTATATTCTCGTAATCATTAAATACTCCGTATCAGCTAGTGGAAAATACATTGCCCTTCTAGAAGTAAGCTAACATTTACTTACTATTTCTCATATGTTGTTGAATTTATGACATATTCTGGGTCTGTTAATTCATTATGGGTGATTGCTCTAATAAAGGTAACTAACTTTCTTGAAGTATCTATTATGGCTATTATAATACTCCCTCGTCCCAAAATTAGATGTTCCCGACCAAAACACACCATTTTAAGAAAAAGCATTTATTACAGCATTCCTCTTTCATACTTTTTGACAGAATGACAGTTTTACCCTTAACTAATTAATTAAAGTCTTTCTTTTAAAGTTTCTAATAATAATTTCAAACAAGGGTAATATAGTAAACATTAATCAAACATCCAATTGATTTAAGTAGTGGACAATTAAATAGGACATCCAAAAGGAAAACGTGGACAATAAAAATAGAACGGAGGGAGTACAGTATTTATTTTCCTACAATAAAGGTACATACTTTCAATCTTTTCTAATTTCGGGTTAGTTGGAAACTTGACTCCCGTCACTACTAAGAATTTTGGTGGAAAATTTGGAAGTCCGTTCCTCTAACAAATTGTTAATGTTTGTACATAAATACGCAGTACTACATTACTCAGATTGTTTTTTGAGCTAAGTTGGTTACCGTTGTATTTAATTAGGTTAATAAAGATGAACTGAATCATGGTTAAAATAAACTTAACATAAGGTTCATAACCATATTTTTTTAGGACACAATTATAAAAAAACACTTATAGTCCCATATCTTTTACGCTACACCTAAATCAATCAATGTCTCCCAATACACTAACGTACAACCCATTGGTTAATGGGTACACCTCAAAGGCCTTTATTTGGTATACCGCGTTTCCAACTTTACTATAGCAAGCCGACTAATCCCAGTGCGACATATAATTTTGGATAGCCCAGAGTCAACGTGCAGGTAAACCTCCTAAGCCAAAGATGGATTACATTTTACTCTCTAGGGTTCGAACCCAAGCCTCTAGGCACTTTCGTCCTAAAAGGCTAAGCCCTTACCGCTGGGTCACCCCTTAACTCACTCAAAGGCCTTTGAATCTAAATTTTTTGGTGATAACTTGATAAAGGTGTGATCTCAAAAAGTTTGTCGGACACAGCCATTGTTCACAAAACGGATGATTTGGCAACTAAAACAAATAACGTGTCATGTAGTTTAAACAATTCAACTATAAGGAACACATTTTCTTTTTGTAAAATGTAGTAAACTTTTTGAAGTTTGTTTTTTTGTGTACTGTATTTACTATTTCGTGTACCAACTTTATATTCTAAGTAATTAAATACACCAGAGTTTCATAACTTAGTATCTAGCTTACCCATTACTTAAGAAAAGAAGAAAATGAATAGTTCACTCATTTAACAAGGAAAAAAATACATCTATACACAACAAATCCATAATTGTAAATTTTTAGTCCATCTTCCCATGAATAAATGATGTAAGATCAAGACGTTCAATATAGAATAGCACATAATAACTTTAAAGTTTCATAATTGTATCAGATTATACTCCTTTGCATATTAACTGTGGCGGAGAAGGACAAGTATTATTTGAGAATAAGACATACGAAGATGACGCGAACCCAGGTGAGGCTGCAAATTTCCAGAAAACTGACAGTCGATGGGGACTTAGCAATACTGGTCACTTCTTGGATGACAATAATGATGATAATTATATTGTGCCAAGTGCTCCTGGGGTCCTGGTGAACAGCTCTAAATTGTACAAGAGTGCACGAATCTCAGCTTTATCTTTGACATATTATGGTTTGTGTATGCATAATGGAAGCTATAACGTAAGCCTTCACTTTGCCGAGATCATGTTTAATAATGATAGAAATTATATACAGCCTGGGATCGTTTGTTCTAAATCTACATTAAGATATTACTTATTTGCTGATAATTATTATATAAAAGGGATAAACTGCTGAGTCAAAACTGGATATACAACTATAGTAACAATTAATAGAAGGGGGTAAGATGGGCGGATAGGTGTGTTCAACGTCCAGGTAGGGTTGATCCACTGCAACTTTTTGTCAATTTTATTAAAACTAGTGTAAATTACTAGCGCATTTATTAAAATTACCAAAACAAATATATTGAGTAATAGTATAAGTCATTTATAAAACGATTTCAAACAATGCATGGCTTTTAAAAGAATACCTTGGGTGATTGTTAACCCATGTAATATAATCAAATTGACCTTAGATAAAAACTACCATATAAATTTATTTATAACTAAATTATGCGCATTTGTAAAATGATCATTGTCAGTCGGCTTTGGTTGTTTGGATATGAATGTTTGTTACTGTGGCAGGGTATGCCGGTGGAAAAGGATTTTGACATCAGTAATGAAGCAGGTGGGTCGGCACGTGATATTGAAAAATTATATAGTAAAATGTTACGAACTACTATTGGAAATCGACTCTATTGTGGAGCTGAAAAGGAACAACCAGTATCCCAAAAAGAGGAGTATATGGTCCTCTCATTTCCGCTATTTCTGTCAATCCATGTAAGCTATGTGAACCATAATCTCGATACTTTTAGGCTTCGTGTATAAATAGTTAAAACTATAAGGACCGAACATGTTAGACAGAAAGTTTATAACTGTCATATGAATTATGTCGGTCTAGAATTAGGGAATAGACACATCGGTTGGATAGCACCGATTAGAAACACATATAAACAAATCCTGTAACAATTTAACAGATTGATCAATACATATACAATTCTTATTCGTTTACTTTGCAACTCATAAAACATCGATCCAGAAAAGTGGGACAACATTTGGCATCAAGAGCAAGTGTTATATACAACGTTTGATTCATACGAACGAACAAGCGAAAACGAAACCCAGAAAAACGTAGTTTCTCTGTACTTCCAAGGGAAACGACGGGTGAATAAGGAAACGCAAAAGGGGGTAGTGCACGACCGACTTTTCGCGTAGGGTTGCAGACGTTTACACCAAGCGTTAGTTGGTGGGGTAAAACTTCGTTTGAACGACGAAGGGATAGGAAGAAGAAGAGAGGCGCGGACTGTTTTCTGTGTGTTGGCTGTTAACGCGACACAGGAAGAAGAAAACAAACACTTCGTTTGTATTAGTAACGAAAGGGAAGGCGCTGGTCTTGTGTGTTGGCTGTTAACGCGACACAGGAAAGAAGACGGACACATCGTCTGGTTTAGGAAGACGAGTGGGACAGAACTTTTGTGAAACCGGGTAAAACAGACACAAAAGAAAGAGAAAAACGCAGGCAGAAAACGCGTGGATTGTTGCTGTGGAAAGTCTTGAAAACGTATACGTGGAACTAACAAACAAAGGAGTACTCAGAATTGATAAAGGTGTGGAAAAGTGTCGGGACGACACAAGAGACGGCAGCAACGAAGTTAAGAAACAAGCAGACGACTTGTTTTGGCAAAATCAGAAACAAACAAATAGTTTGTTTCGGTGTAATCAGAAGCAAATTAGTTTCGGTGTAAAAGGAATCAGAAACAAAGTTTTATTTGCTTCGGTGCAAAAGAGAAACAAAAACAAACAATTCGTTTGTTTTGGTGGAAACAGAAACAAAACAAAATTTTGTTTCGGTATAGGATACCAATTCTGGTATCGGAATTTTTGTGCAAAAAAAAGGGAAGTCGTTTGGATTTCAAAGCACAAAGAAAGGCAACGTGTAGTGTGGAGGCAACGGACTTTGTTTAGACTCGTTGGGCAGAAAAGAAACCGATTCGACAACAAATAAAGGAATCGTGGTACCGCTGGTTCGAAGCAAAACAACAACAGAAGGAGAGGGCAACAAGGCAACAAATTTAAAAGGGGATTCCAAAGTAATTACTTGTTGCTTGAATTCGAATCAGAAAGGAGATAACGAGGCAGGAAGAAAAACAAAGGGAACGACGTGGGAATAACAACATCTGTTGGTGAACGGTGTCACTAACGCGGAACAAGGGAATACACGTGTGTTTCTCAAACACAACATCGAGGTCACAAGTCTATTTTCTGGATTTCAACTTTTATTAAAAATAGTATAGAATTATCATTTTATATTATTAGGAAATCCCGAAAACTATTTATTGATCCCGTAGAATTAGGATTCCCGAAAACTATATTCCCATATTAGTAGAGATACCATACTAGGAAGATTATTCCCATACGAAAGTGAAGATATTAAGTACTTTCGAGATGGTCAACGAGGACACAACTAGCACTTCGACACCCAAAACCGAAGCACCTATGGCACAATATCAATGCCCTAAGTTGAAAACCACAAACTACACAGTTTGGGCTATACAAATCAAAGTTATACTAGAGGCACATGGTTTATGGGAGGCGATAGAACCTAAGGAAAATACGCAAGTAGATAATAAGAAGGATAAGGCAACGACGGCCTTTCTATATCAAGCGTTAACCGAAGATGTAATTTTACAAGTTGCAAGTTGTAAGACAGCCAAGGAATTATGGGAATCACTAAAGAAAAGACACGTTGGAGAAGAGAAAGTGCAACAAGCACGGTTACAATCATTGATGATTGGGTTTAATACACTTCAAATG